>WTSP01018514.1:6454-27247 GCA_025331215.1 Actenoides lindsayi
TATTTGTATATATTCCATTTTTATAATTATTAATTTCATTTTCATTAAAGCTGTTCTAGTTTCCTTTTCTAATGGCTCAGTCTCTCTCCCTTATTTCCTTTCTCTTCCCCCTTGAGGAGGCAGGGGGATTAACAGAGAGCAGCTGTTATAGGTCTAAGGGGCTGCCCTGACCCTAAATTGTGACGTGTTCAAACCCCACTTGTTAGTTTCAGACTGCCCACATATCTCAGGATGTATTTTGATAAAGGGTTTTCATATTTTCAAAAAGGATAAAAAAATTCAAGAAATATTCACTATAATTTATTAGGAGCTTTCTCACCTTCCTAGATAACCACATTCAATACAAGAAAACTACTTTTGCAAAGACCAGCTACACAAATGTCTGAGTTTTCTAGCTTGTCCATCCTTCAAGTCAAATGAAGGAATAAATAAGGTTGCAAAGTGACAAGCATATGAAGTCCCTACACATCAAGGGACATTGAACTGTTACAAGACATAAAATGTCTTTGAACAGAGTGACCAAATGCAGTCCCCTATGGGATGTCAATCGTCATTACTCACAAACAGTCATGAAATAAGACCCGGCTGTTTCAACAACTACCTGGGAATTTTTTTTGTTTACAAGCAGAAGAGACATACCAGTCTTTAAGGGCAGCCTCAAGCACAGCAAACTGGTTGCAAAACAGTTTGGCAGCTGTGCAGGGAGAAAAGTACCTCCTCCTGCTGGGAACTGAATCTGGGCATTTGCAGAGAGGCCAGATAGTCCCAAAAAATAGGTAGAGTTCCCAGCACTGCTGTTAGAACTCGGTGACAAAAGGACCCAGAAGGAAAGCTGTTGAGGGCAGAAACTTGTCACTTCAAACACCAAGAACATTCTGCAACTCAGGTGAATAAGCTGGTTCTCTTTGGGACAAATCATGCTCTGACCCTCAGAGAGCTCACATGAGGCAAAACCAACCTGAGAGTTCGGACTTCAGCAACTGTGCTCACTATTCCTTTGTCTAAGAGGCAAGGCAATAATACAGCTATTGTCTTCTGACCAGCTGCTCCTTTAGAGGGATCACACATTTTCACACAGACCTGAGGACAAGTGAGAATCAGTGTTGCAAGCAAGTACAAACCTCCAGCTCAGATTACATTAAAACACCTCCTCTGTCAGACAGAAGCCAACAGCAATTTGAGCAACTGCTCACAGCCAAACCCAGGCTCTGTTGCACCTTCATTCTCCTCCACGTACCTCCTTAGGTACGTAAGCCCCAAGTCACATTCCTAAAAGGAGTTTCAGCTACAGTCAGCTTCCAGAAAAGGCAACTTCAGAGCCTAGCAGGCCTTGACCTGCAACTGGATGAAGAGATGGACCAAACAACTCTTCAGTTGAGGGACAACCTATCCAAGACCCATGGATTCAACCATTCCACAAGGCAGAGAAGCAAGTCCCAGATCAGACAAATTCTGTAACTGCAACAGCATTTTAAGACCAGATCACCACTTGTACCATTGAAATGCCACGTTGTGTGCATTGGGAAGGATGTGATTTCAAGCACAGCTCTTAAGATCTGTTTCCATTTCCACCAATGCGACTTTTTTCGAGAAATACCAAAGTATTATGTGTACTACACCCAAAAAGTCTTGTATCAGTAACAGCACCAGAGAGTGCATTGTTCACTGGGCAGTTCACCAGAGAGTGAATTATGAATTCACCAGAGTGAAATCCAGACTGGATTGCTTTGTATCACATGAGTTAGGATCCACTGGCTTGGTCAGCTGTTGAAGTTACACGAATTTTCCTTAGATCCCAAACCCAAATGAGTTTAAAAAAAAAAAAAAGGACAGAGGAAAAAAAAAACAGTTCATATCTGTCATTTTTTTGCACAGAACTTAATGCTCCATTATCCTCAAGCAACAGAGCTTCACCGGTATCAACAAAAGTACAGGAGAGTATGTGTTCAAGCTTATCATGATTGCTTTCTACGGTGCTGTGCTATTTATCACAACTGCACCCTACACCAGACATCTTTTCAAGGCAAGAACCTATGGTGAACTGGTCACTCCTGCAGATATGATAGTGAATGGTTGCCCAACATCAAAAACTATACAAGTGCAAATGACAAAATTAAAGAGTTTTACCTTGCTTAAAGTTTTTAGGGCTAGTTCTGCTGCCTTTCGCACAGTCTCCTAAAACAGAAGTCAACAGTCCATTGTTACTATTTTAAAATCTTATATATAAATCTTATAATCTTAAATCTTCTATATAGCAATTCATATTACTTGATAAGTATAACACTAGTACTGACAAGACTATATTCATGGTTAATATAGGATCTTTCACAGAAATTCTGGCTTTGGTCCATCTGAATATCTGGTATACACGATGGCAAATACATTAACAATGTATTTCTGCCACATGCTCTGTGCTTGTGTACACACTTGTCTCTATGATACTACTACTGGTTGTCCTTTACACACCAGACAATCAACTGAAAACAAAACCCAAAAAAACAACGGAACCTTCTACTGAAAAATAATTATATAGTGCTTTGGGTATGCTTTACCCCTACTCAATATAATGCTTGTTACTTAGCAATGCTTTACTCAACTGAATGTCTACGACTAGAGAAAGATGGACTAAAAGCAAACAGTAAAATCAGTGCAGTTTTGGTGGCACATGACATCACCACCAACTAGATTCTTTTAATTTTATTTGTATTGATAAGTTAAGCAGTATATAGCAATATTCCTGGGTACTGAAACATAACCTCCTGCAGCGGTAACGTATTAGGACATCCTTGGAAAAAGCCTGGCCTAACATAAGTAGACCTTCCCAAACCATTTCCAGGTAAAATTCAGTAATTAGATCCTTCAGGCTGTTGCTCTATTCTGGAGGCTAATATAGCTCATTAGCACTGAAGCAAAACTGCTCAGTCGGTTTTAATGCTCAGGAACATTTCTGAACACACTACATCTACTAGGATGTAAGCAACCTCCTAGTCCACAGTACACTTTGGGGGAAAAAAACCAAACAAACAACTCAGCTTTGCTTAAGATTGAGCAGAGAAGCACAAATCCAGACAGGACACAGCTCAAACACGGAAGGACCCAAGTACTCTTCACATATGCACATCATTTAAGCACACAAGCAGCACAAAATAAATTTTTCTATACTCGAGAGATACTTAGGAATTCTTTTGTATACAGGAAGAATGTTGAACCATCAAAAATAAGCACAGTCAAAATGAAACCCAGCACTTAAAAACGTGAGAAACGCACACAAAGAGTTTTCAAGGTGGCGTGCAAATTTTAGCTGAAAAGGAGCCTTGATTTCCAGTTTACTTAATACCAAAAACTCTCACTGTCTTCAGCTTGACTTCTCAGCGAAATTCCCTTTAAACATTTCAGAGCTTTATCACTGTACTGTCTGTTGAAAATTCCTGTTTGATTATCAGTTCTATTACCTTAATATCATCCTGCACTCTGAATAGGATTTCCCAGATCTCTGGAAGCTTGTCTGTAATGTCATCCAAAGGTCTTCCTCTTAGTAAGTCATTCAGTGCCAGACAGCTGCAAACAAAGAATGTTATTTCCTTCCCATTGTGTACTTATTTGATGTAGATGTATATATAGATATATTTATAAATAAAAACAAATGGTTAAAAAAAAACCCCGATAACCGTTTCACATTCCTTATTTTCCCCAACCATAAAATTACTCTCCCATAAGAACATCTCCTTTAGCATCATCTTGAGCCAGTCAGGTGAACTCTAACACAGGTGACAGCAATTGAAAAAAAGCTGCTGTGGGAAAATTGCTATTGCAAACATTCAAGTTACAAAATCGTCTCAGATTTCTTATTTTGTAATATAGGATAAGAACAAAACAAAATGGTCTGAAGTCCGGAACTGAAATTAAAATGGAAGTTTTCAACACAGCTTAACTACAAACAATTATGAACAAAAAGCAGTTTATTCAAAATTCTATATGGACTCGCAGGCTGCTGCCACGTATGTATATTGCAAGACTGACAAAGTTTTCTAACATAAAGCATTATTTTGGGTCCAAGGATAGGCAAGAACTTTGTGACCAGATAAATCCACCTTCAGAGAAGGTTGTTTAGTATCATGCTCAAGCTACATGCAATAAAAAAAACTTCAGGCTCAGTGAAGCAAATATTTTTCCAGATTGTATCATACTTCACGTGCAGACTACAAGACTGGACTCTATCCTGATGAAAGGACATGTCCTCTTTGCCCCTTCAGCTTCTTCAGGTTAACAAGTTTATGGTGAAGAAGAGAAAAGAAGAGAGTTCAAAGAAAAATATGTTACTTTTCCTAGCAATACCTGGATTCCCTGATCCTCCACAGACTGCTGGTTAGGTTACTGATCAAATCCTCAAGTATTTCCTTCATGTACTTATCAACCTATTATTAAAAAAAGAAAAAGCATGAAATATGCATCCTTGTCCTGTATTCTGGAAAAAAAAAAAAAAAGTCCTTCTGGACAATACAACCTGCTTGCAGCCACAGCAGATGAACTAAGGATTGCCAGAGTTGACCCCACACAAAGTTACTATGACTTTGTTTTAGACATGCCTTTTTCTGCAGTGCTTCAGGGCTTAATGCTGTGACAGGGACTACAAGAAAAGAGGAAAGTCCCAGAGTCCTTTATCAGATGAACTGTTTAGATGCAGCACCAAATGTGAAGTTACAGAAGAAGCAGCTGTGCTTTGATAAGGGATCAGAGAAAATGACTTCACACCAAAACCAGCTTTGCTAGGAGGAAAGATTTGCAAACCCAATTCCAGGCCTTTCAGAGCCACAGCAAGGACATCTCACAAAAATTCACTTACTCTTCAAAGTTGTCTGGGAGAAGTTATCCTCAAACTGAAGAAACAATCTCTTCCCATGGGCCTCCTCCCACTTAAAAACTGAGGAATCATATTTAGATGCTGTTGTTCTAGCAAGGGCATCTTAGAAAATAAGGATTCCCGAAGAGCTTCTCATAAGCAATATCAAGCAGTATCAAAGTGTGGAAAGACCCAACTTTGAGTAAATCATAAACTTTAACACTGGCTGCCCAAACAAGGTCTGCAATATCCTTTCACATGTAAGAAGCAGTGTAAAACCTCTGCACATCCTCCAGGTCACCCATGGATTCAAGCACCCCTTTCTGCACAGCCCCTCCTTTCACAAGGTGCAACTGTCCCATGAGGATCTCTCAGATGCTACTGGCTAAAAGTAAACCCACCATTTTGCACTTTGCTTCTCACTCACCATTGACTTGTCGGTCACTAAGGCATTCCAAATGCTGGTCATTGCCTGTCGAATGCCCAGGTTGGGGTCAAACTGGTAACGGTAGAGACGGGGAAGAAGCTGGGGCAAAAATGGAGCCAGCTGCTCTCCAGCCTTGGCAGCTATCACATTGAAACCAAAAGCTGCTCCCTGAAATAATAACAAAAGAGTATTTGTTGAAACAATCTACTCACTCACTCAGGTTATTTGTCCTGGGCACACCACAGTCAGTGGCAAAGTTGACTGACACAGTTTAGAACGAGACCAAACCAGTAAGTCTCAAATGGTACCAGAATTCATGCCCCATCAGTGCGACAGTACCGCAGTGATCTCAAGCATGCAATCACACTCAGCAGACAACACACTACTTCAAAATTTCCTTCTCTCCAGCCTTCATCTCAAGATACCAACTGACCTAACTGACGAAAGTGGTGGTGGAGCATGAAAACTATGAAGATTTGATTGTTCCTCAGAAGGAGATTCTGTCTTGGAAAAACTAGTGAAGGTGGGCCACTGCTTCCCTATAACTCTACAGCATTTAGAAGAACCAGAATAACTTATGAACAGAAAAACTAAAAATAAAACAACTCTACCTTAGCTCAACAACCTGAAATTTCTGGGGATCGTCATTTTGCACCTGTCCATATATACTTTAAACTCAAGTATTCTTTCATAGCCTTTTTTTTCTCCAACATTGTCAATTCTTCTGTCAGTTCTAAGACAGAGGAACTGATGCTTTCCCATGAAATCCCATGGGATTTGGAAGAATAGCCCCCAAAGAAATTACTCGATACAGGCAGTGCAGTGACTGTCTGTAATGACTTCATGCTTCCTGACTCACAGTGTCAAAAGCTGCTGCTCAAAACCCTACACTAGGAATTTCACAGGACAGAATGTGCTGTCTGGGTTAGACTAGAAAGGGAAGAGCAATAAAGACAGTTTCAATTAAGACCACTGCTGCAAGGAGCAAGAGGCTGCAGAAAGTGTAAGGAAAAGGGAAGCACCATCTGCAAAGCCCTGAACAGCTTTCTCTGCCTAGTTCTTGTGTGGAGGTTTGGTGCATTGGCTTCCAGATGCCCCCTTAGGTTAAATGATTCTGCAAATTACTCAAATGCCAAAACTCTACCTACAGTTGTAGAGTGGATTTTTTTGACTCATCCCACAAGGGTCAGGAACCTAAATATGCTCCTGTGCTTCTGAAGTCCTACTGCAAAGAGAGGGAATTCTTGAGAGATGTGCTGACTTGTCAAACTCCGCATGGAAGTTAATGCTGGGGCTTGTTTTTTGCACTAAGTGCTGTTGCCAGACTCAAAACCTCAGGTGGCAAGCATGAAAGCGCAGGAAAGGTGCAATATTGTGGATGCAGCCACCTGGATCTTCTTTGGGAAAGCAGACAAAAGGTACTCTGCTACACTCAGGGACATAAGTTCTTCCATGCTTATGTAAAGCCAGTGAAAGTGTCCCCAAGTTAAAGCTCTGAAGAGTATCCTTAAATTTTCAGATTTATGATGCTACTCTTTTTCAGCAGGAAGTGGAACTAATAGTATTTTGGCTTTGGTAAACTGCTAGTAGCTTTAAAATATCAGGACTTGAGTTAATAAAAGATACTTTTGACAACAGTGATTAAACTGGTGTACTGCCAACTGGCTTTTTAGAAACTTGTTGCTGAATACTTTTTGCTCATTCTTTTTACACAACAAAGGTCACTTTCTCTGGCATCTGAAAATTTTTCCAGTTTTGAAAATGCTGTGTCTTTGTTTGAGCACATTAAGACCTGGCCTCTGAGCACACTCAAAAGTAAAAGGAAAGGACCACAGTTGATTCTGAGGGGAATGTAGGATGCTATGAACGCTGTAATACCTATGTTTTGTTGTAGGAATTTCAAGTAATCCTAGATTTGTTTCTCTAGTTGGCAAATTTGCATTGGACCTGACACTAAAGCATCATGAACAAATGGCCTTCACATACAGTTATCCATAGATCACAGAACCAGAACTGGAGAAATGCAGTTATTGTTTCCAGAGTTCACAGTGGGAATTAAAGTGGTATGAAAAGAGCAAATTACCTTCCTAGAATTCCACATGGCATGATGGTTGGCCAGATTCATGAATTTGTACACCAGGTCTGGTTGATTGAGATCACTAGCCAGTGAACAAAGTTCCTTGTAGGTAGAAAGGCCTTGACTTTGGAAAGCAGAAGGGAAATCAGTGTCACTATTTTTAGCTATACAAATGCCATAATAGCTAAAGCTATAGTCAAACCATAGTGTAAAGCAGACAGAGAGAAGTGAATACCCTGTCTGTACTAGAAGAAAATAGTTATGGTAACTTAGAGAAGGCGGAACAAAATGCTCAGAAAGCAGATTTCTAAGACAGGGAATACTGTCTTAGCACTGACTGTCTGTCTGTCATTGAGACTGTCAGTAAACTTACCCATCTGGGGTTTTGCTCAGGCCACCCTGAAACACCACCGTTTCTCCAGTCATCTCATGTTTGGCTCTAGTAGAAAAAAGGTCCAGTATTAGCTTTACCAAACTCTGCTCTTGAGTGGGCTACCTGCTACAGAACACATTCATTTGTTTTGCTTTAACAACTCACTTTCTTCCCATTCTTTTAACCCCACAAAACCCACACCGGTGTGCAAAGCCACACACACTGCAAGGACCCTCATTAACCTGTATCATGTGTAATGTTCAGGAGATGCTGCAAAAAGTGAGGTTTCCACCACTGACTGACACAATAACTAGACAGGAGTTCTGTAAGACCAGAATTCTTTGCACTAAAGCTGACAAGTGGCCATCAACACTTCTCCAGCAAGAGGTACATTCCAGGCACAAGCAAGTCCATGCTTGTGCAACATTCACATTGTGTACAGCTGCTGGAAAAGGTTATTGTCCTTTGCAATTACACAACGCAGCAAGTAAGAAATCTAACCAAACCCCAACTGATTGGAACTGCTTGAATCTGGACTAAATCCTTAATTTGAAGCTTTGCTGAACAGAAAAAAAACCAGAACAACTTCAGTCACAATAAACTCCAAGCTGAATTAAGAAACATCCCAGTTTGTTCCACTGGGAATATACAAATATTGGCTTGCCCTTAGACACAAAACATCTCCTTCCACACACAAGACATGCACATTTTTATTGCCATCAGAAACATAGCTCAAAGTAGTCTTGCTGTGTTCTGAGCTCACTGTACCTTTTCCCAGTCATAAGGGTATCAACAAGTGTAGTGACTAGCTCTTGCTGATCCTGTTCACTTCCTAGTTCATATATCAGCCCAAGACCTTTTGAAGCAACATCTTGACTGAGCTCTGCAAGAGATTTTACAAAGTAAAATTAAAGATAGCATGAAGTAACACATAAATTTCAAATAAAAAATTAGTCAAAACCATGATCTAGCAAATGGAGCTCTGTGCTGCAGTCCACAGCTCTCCATTTTAGAGCAGATTTAGTCTGGCAGGACACGCAAGTTTTACACCTTGAAGCAGCAATTTGTTCTGAAGGCATACCCTCCATCAAACTAGGTGACATCTTCATGATAACATTATCACTGCGGATTTTGAAATAGCAGAGAGAGTTCTAAAATCCGTAAGTATTCTAACACACTGCTGGCCCCTGAAGCCCAGCAAATTAATGGTAATACTCTCTTCAACTTCAAGTGATCTTTGGATAGGCTGCCAGATGCCACGCTGTCCACTACCTGCCATGGGAAGACTTGTAAGCCAAAGCCTGCTAGCTTTAAGAGGTTTTAGAGTTCCTCACTATGCAGAACTCTGCCATATGCATCCTGCTGCCCAAAGCAAAGCAGAAGTAGTACCACTGAACAGTTTCTGTTACTACCGTCTGATGGGGCAAATGCAGAAAAAGATTTGGGTTTGGTTAGCAAAGTACAGAAGAAAGTTGTGTTCCTTATCCTTATGCAATGCGTAGATAATAAATCACTCCTATCACATCAGAAATGGGATATTTTTACAATCACCTGATTGTAGAATGATCTGACTGACAGAGAGAGTGTAGGTGACTTTCTGCCTGTTCAGATTCCTTACAATCTGTAAGAAGGCCACTAAAAGACACAACTCGTAAGATGTGATAGTACTTACCATCACTATCTGACAGAATTGAAACAAACGCACTTTGAATATCCTTGAGGTGAGACTGCAAGAAAAGAAAAAATGACATTATTTTTATCTCAGGTTTTAGACCCTTTGTGTGGTCTCTAGGCAAGTTCCTAACAGAGGCTACTGCACCAGTGGAGTTGCCCACTTGAGTTATACCCGTCATCCTTTCCAGACAAGAAAGTAGCAGCCTGACTGACACTCACAGAAGAGATTAATTGTCCAGCCTTTTTTCACAGCTACCATGCCATTAGTAAATCAAATATTCTATTTTCCTTGTCTAATACATGGCAGTAATGCATCACAAATCTGCCCTGCAGCCAGATGGGGCTCTATGAGAAGACATCTCTTAGTCATCCCTAAGGTCCACTATTTAAACGAGTGTAACATGCAGCAATGTTTCATATGCAACAGCTTACACGTTGTCCTAAAGCTCTTTATCATTACCTGGAAAACACAAAATTGTTACATGGTGCCATCATAGTCTGTAACACTACTATGCAGAGAGGGGACATTTTGGCTGGCAATGCTTTATTAAGTCCTTGTATACGACTTTTCAGATTCAGTCACTACAGACAAGCACTCCCAACACAAATTTTCCATCAAAGTGCACCAAACACACACAGTACACGAAGCACATTGCAACTGCTTCTAGGTACCAAAGTTCTCATAATTTCTGTGAAACACATCAGTCCAGGAATTCCATTTAGTTCTCCCCCTTATTCCCCACCTAGACCTTTTTTTAAATGTTTTCCAAAAATAGTTCCTAAAAAACATACAGACACCAACATCTTTTTCCCAATGGAACACATATTGCTTCTTCATCTTGTAAGAGCTATTTACACTAAGCTCATTCTGACTTGAGTGCAAGTCAGATGTTTACAAAGGTGCCAAGCAGCCTTTTTGATCTGTCAGTTCGTACATTCCCATAGCACAAAAGAAAGTCTCAGAAAGACCTCAGTAAGGACTGCAGCAGCAATGTGGGAAAAGAGGCAATGGGAAGGAAGGGACAGAAAGGAGGTGAGAAGCAAGAGCAGGGACAAGGAGCCAGTGTTAGGAAAGGGTATATTTCTTACCTTAATTGCTTTGTGTGTGCTCAGCTTCTTCACCATTGACAGAAGCCAGATACAAGCTGCCTGCCTAACGTGTGGGTTGGGGCTGACAATGTGCTTGTTCAAAATAAGGTCTAGGACCCAGGGAACCAAGTCATTCGCTTTCAAATCTGTATGAAAGAAAGCAAGCAAGAAAGGTGTAGGGGAGGTGGGGAACCTTGAAAATCATCCACACCCATTTTTAACTTCAATCTGTGCAGTGGCAATGAAAAACCTAATCAGCCCATGAGCATTCAGGTGACACTTTAATCTCTGCTTATTCAGGAAAAGCCTTCACTGGAGATACTGGGAAAGTATTTCTCCTAATAGAAACAATGAACATAGCCCTCCTAAGCCTTCATGGAAGCATTTCAGAGCCTGTGGCCAAGAAGAGATACCACTCATACCACATAAGACTCATTGTACTACTTTTGCTGAGTCTCAACATTTCTGGAGCACTGTCAGGGTTCACTCACTACCTCACTCTGCACATGCTCAGCTTTGTACACACTAGAGATCTAAAGACCACTCTCATAACATTAAAACACCTGTTTGCAGGTCTGAGGCTGATATTTACAGCTGTCTGTTTTGAAGCTAGCATCTTGTCCTTACCTAACATTTCTGCATTTACTGCATGTAAATGTCACTTCATGATGTAACTCTGAGTTGCTGGAAAAAGACTTAAAATTTAATTTTATAGCCCTATTTTCCAGTGCAGGCTTCAAACTCCTATTTTAAAAGGCTTGTGTATGCCAAACCTGAAACTAACCCAACATGCAAACTAAAACGAAAAAAAAAAAAATTAATGCAGTGTCAAGTGGCAATGAATTAGATTTCATCAACAAGCTATTTAAACAGCACATGAAATGAAGTCTTCTATCCTCTGAGCAGATAGACTCAAAGAGGTGAAACGACCTGTATATATAATCAACATTGCAGAACACCAAGCACTGCACTGACAAACACAAAATGTCTCTTCTACTATTATACATCAAACACTACAGAAATGAAGTTATGGAGTCCAGTGTTAGTCCAGAACTGTGAGATTTTACGTTCCTCAAGCCATGCCCTGTATTAGGAAGGCCTACCTGAAGGAGGGATATATTCCTCCTCTGTCACTGTCCACGCATCACGTGCAGCCACGGAGCTGGTTCCTATAGCAGCACTTGTAATAGCTTCACCAACAGTGAACTGCAGTTCTATTTGTTTGGCCTGAAAAACACAACGGAGCCTCACTGACAATGCTAATTACACACACATCAAAACTTTTAGTCCTTAATCCACAAAAGTCACAGTCCCTTTCCCAACCCCAGTTTTCAGCACCAATATGCAACAGGATCACTCTTAAATTTCTGAGACTATGTGGCACTTCAGACCCACTGCAATTGGTGGAAACTGAACCTACATCAAACTCTGCAAAATGAATGGTAAAAGCTAAAATCTCCATACTTATTTTTTTTAAAGTGTACCTCCTACAAAGTATTTGCTAATCTCTGCAAAAGCTCAGTTTGGTGAACACAAAGAATCAGAGATAGGTTGAAGCAACAAAATTAGAACAAGACTACCAGTCACTAACTAAAAGTGCTGTGGCTTGGTTATAGTATAAAGTAATAAAAAATTCTCCTGTAATTCCATTCTGAAGTTGAACATACCTAAGTGATGCAACAAATTTGTTTTTCACATTAAAGGAAATCAGACAACACTTTGCTTTGCTTGCCAGTCCTTTTTCCACTATTCTCTAAGACTTCGGAAACAAAATGTGCAGAACTCTTCCACTTTTTTGTCATTAATTATGATGAATCTTGAGTAGCAAGAACTGATTCCTGTACACCTGCTGAGTGCCTTCTAGATTGCTTTCCTTACTCTCTGGAAGCACAAAATGCTTCAGGCATTTGGAGAAGTAAGCCCTAAGCTTCCTGCAATCTAAGATAAATGTGAGTGTTTTTTTTCAAATACACATTTTATCAGGGAAGCTGTAAGGTCCCTAAGCATGTACAGGAGATAAACACAGAACTTCAAAATATAAAATGTTGTTTGTGTACATGATGTTCTTACTATTCTTGCTTGTTTGATCACATCAGATTGGAGGATTCAGCAAAGCCAGACTGTCTGATACTCAACAGCTGTTTCTACAATGCTGAATCCTGTGTCAGTATGAACAAAGATGAAAGGTAAAACAAACTGTAAATGAAGAACACTTAAAAAAGCAATCTGACTATTTAATTTTGCTGTCTGGTGTATTGCAATATGTACAGCAGCTCTGAAGTACTGTGAAAGAATGCAGTGCACTACACTGATGCATTTAGACTGACAAGGTTTGTATATTCCTGTAAATAAAGCTTCAAATTCAAGTGAGTTGTATGAGCTCACGTAGTTCAGATGAAAAAGGTGTATTTATAGTATCTGCTCTTACTTTTGAAGACCCATGGCTTCGTTACTATAAGCTCTTAAGATTTTCATACATACAGATAGCTCTCCTGAGGGCCACACGTACTTGTTCCAGAGACTGTGGCAGAAGCCTCAAATGTCAAGTTTTTAAAGTGTGGCATAAAACATTTTACAAGTCCCAAACCTACCTGTGCGCTTCATTTCAAGGCAGTATTAAAAAATGCAGAGGCATCATTACAAGAAGACAGTTCCCCTTGTAAACATGGCTCTCAAGTATTTAAAAAGCACTCAAATAGAAACACTCACTGTAGTATAAAGAATAGATTGTTAGTGCCTCACCTCCACAGAATCCATTAAACCTTGCAACAGTAGCTTCTGATGGGGAAAATCTTCATCTCCCACTGGGAAGTAACCTAATGTTTGTATTGCTCGTTCCTTCATCTTAAATACAAACAGGAAAACAACACCATCACATAATGTTTCTGCACATCCAGAAGATACACTTTAAACCCACTCTTTCTTGCCTTTGCTGGTTTCACTAAGGTACCAAAAGTTAGACATGCAAGTGACTTATTAGAACAATCAGTGCACCTCTCTTCCAAAACACAAATCAAAACAAATGGCTTTTTTGGATTATTTCCAGGTAAAAGATGATACTCCCATTTTTACAGAATTAAAATTATGAATTACTATTTTTCTTGAATTAAAATTATTAAAATTATGAATTATAGCTTTCATCCCTTAAGATGCTACTTATGACTGCACAAAGCACAAACAATCAACTGCTAAACAATACTAGAAAGACTCCTAGCCTAATTCTGAAAACCCTTAGCCTAATTCTGACTTCCTAAAGCCAACAGTAAGCCTAATTCCTTCAAAAGCCAAGACTGAGTGTGGCAGGTGATATGTAAACCTGGGGATGGAACATTCGAAAAATGAACAAGGATCATAACAACACTACAAAATCTTGCCTTATTGGTTTCCTTGCTGGAAGGGATTCGGGCCAATAGGCTTTCAACAAGTTGCAGCTTTGTAAATCCAGTTCCTTCGCTGGGGATTGGCAAGGGGCCATTCCTGCCAATCTCCCCAAGAGCTGTGCAAGCAGCCACCACGAGCAAGGGAGAGGTGCTGTCCAGAAAAGAACCTACCGGAAAAAGCAAAACAGGGTGACCTGGATTTTGTATTATTATTCAGCAGTGAGCAGGCAGGCACTTATATTTTACCCATGCAAGGAGAAAAGCGTTTATCTTCACTACAGCTGGTTAGAAGCATTATGCTAGAACAAAATCAAAGGAGACACTGAGAGGAGTCTAGACAGTGGCACCGCTCCTAATTGTGCTATGTTGGTCTATGAGGTAAGAGTCCATCTAATTCTTGTTGAAAAGGATTACATCCATGCATCTAAATCAGATGATATTTTTACAGGCTGTAAATTCTATCACAGCAAGTGAACTCAAGATTACAGTATCTATGGGCTGAGTATCTTAGAACTAAGTCCTTGACCTGGGGTGGTTGAAGAAACAACTGTTACATGCAGCAAAGTCTTAGGCAGGAAGTTACCTATTGTCTCTGTCGTTGACTTTATGAGCTGTTCTTGTTCCGGCATGACTGCAGTGTTTGGCTGTTCTATGTCATGTAGCTCCATTGTTCTGATTTTCCCTTTGGCCAAGTACCTTCCTACTGTAAATCCCAAAGCCAACAAGGATCCATGTTGGACCTCCGGGCTCTACAGACAACACCAACAATGCAGAAAACCTCATTTTCAAAGTAAGTAACACTTTGCACAAAGCACTGATTTAAAAACACACATGGACAGGCCAGATGAGAAGGTACCCTGAAGAATGCAGAGCTCTAACACATAATGCAGCAAGAGAGAATTTGATATTGCTAGTGCTCTCTGATGGATAGAGTCCCTTAAGGTACATTAACAAAACTTATAAAAGGCTTAGGAGGACAGATTAAGAATTTATCAGCAGCACTCACATTCCTAAATTCCACCCCTTGAAAGCTAGGCAAAAAAAAATAATTTAAAAAAATCCAACTCATCTGATTTGTAACTACAGACCTATGAAGGTCAACTAAGACAATAGTATGTTGTCTCTACTTAAAAATAGGATGTACTCAGATTAAGAGAACAAAATGTACACTTTGTTAAAAAGCAGTAAAGGGGAATTAGCCTAGATTTGCACTTCTAAGAATGAGACTGCATTTGGCCTATGAGTACGAAAGGCAATGCCCCTACACAGTTCTGTAGGCCACAGATTGTGAAACCATATTATTACAATTCAATGCCAAGCACATTAATTTCTCCAAAGCTAAATTTGGCGCTGAGACTATGTAGTGACAGTGCTCATTCCCACAGGTGAATTCACATCCCTCTTTATTCTCAGCCAGGTTCGATGAAAGGTCAGTCATGGCTTCACAGGTGACTTGGGCAGAGAGCAGTGGTGTGGGGATGAGACTCGTCTGCGACCTACATAAAACTGAGCAATGACATGGCTTTGGCTCACAGATACAGCTTTCACAGATTCAAAATAAATTGTGTTTGTTAATTATGACATCAAGTGATCAGCATGAGCCTGCTACTTGCAATATAAAACAGTGGCCCATTAAGTCCTTCAGAAAGACTGATATAAAAATGTATTGGGGAAATATAACCTAAAAATGCTACTACTTTCCCTCCCTTTCAGGATTCAAGACACACCTGCACAGGAATCTGGCCAATTTGTTTTCAGGACTCCTCCTGGATGCTCATAGTGGCAAAATGCAGAGATAAGGATAATGGGAGCAGGGAAGGCAGGCAAACCCACCATGTAGCATCACAGCGGTGAAGGGCTGCTGAGCAGCCCATGTAGGATGGGAAGAAGCAGCCAGCCCTCATCAGGCAAAGGCTGATGGTGGGACAAGACTTGCAGACCATGAAAAGCCAGGAGGCAGCTGTGGCTCAGGAGGAGAGGAGGAACTAAATATTTAATGAGTTAAACATTTCCTTAGTTCTGCAGGCACCTGTCGCTGCTCAATGAATAAGGAACTGGTAAACTGTTTGAGGTAGGCAGTATGACCCCTTACCACTCAATAGGATGAGGAATATTTAGCTGGCTGAAAGAGGTTAAATACCTGGCAGTACTGGCTTTGCTTGGGAAGTCCCTCCAGGAAACCCCCGTACTGACCTTAACAATAGCTTTCAGGGATTAATTTATTTAAAGATCTCTTGCATTCACCTACACAAAAATCCCTTCTCACCATCCATCTGGAAGTCAGCTAGTTAATGTTACACTCAGATTAAGGCTAACACATCCTGGACACACTGTGAGATTTAGATTTCCTATCAGTTACATGACACAACAAAAAACAAGAAATAAAGGACAGTAGTTACATGGCTGTCTTTTGTCATCTTGATCAGCTGCTCCAAGGAGGCTCTAAGCTCGTCTCCAGACATGGTAGACAGCACTACAGAATAAAACAGGGCTGCGAGCTCACGCATTTCTTCTTTGTTTGTGTTCATCAGGCTCTGACAGATTTTTAAAAAAGAAACATAAAATATGGAAGCAGCTTCTTGTACAGTCTGTTCATACAGAGCTTTAATATACAACCACAAACTGTCATGTAGCTACATAGTACTTAACTCAAAATCCACTCTTTAAACCAACAGTATTGTCATTTAGTACGAAACAAAGCACTCAGTTCAGCAAAGCATTCATTATACGCTGAGTGTTCAGGAGGAAATCTACCACTAGGCACAAGAGGGCTGCCCACTGGTTCCACGTTACGCATGTTGACTGAACACTTGGCCAAATTTTGTCTTCAGAGAAGGGCTGCCACATTTTGTATCCATACTGAGCTAAAAAACCCCAAACCCTTCAGACACTATTTTTTCCTGAGATACTTCCTTTTCCTTTTTATTCATCAGCTGGAAAAAAACTTCAGGAGGTTAAACCAGTTAAATCCAATGGTGGCAAAAGAAACGTGTCCGCAAAAAATCACAGCTCTCAATGCAAATTTATCCAGTTTGTATTAGACATCTTGTATTATCTAAATTGTTAAAAAGTTTAATTTGGGAACGAACCCTCAGGTTGATTGTTAAGATACAACCTTACCTCTGACATTAATTTGATGTATAATGCAACGCACTCATGAAAAATCCATACCTGAAACTTTCAATGGTTTGGGCCACCACAAAGAAGGAAGAAAATGAGCCAAACAAATAAACAAGAAATTAAACCTGTCAAGCTCATGAAAGATAATTCTAACTTCAACTGGTAACTAGCATCAGATCACACAGCTGACTTCTAACAAACTCCTGCACCTTTTTCTTCTGCCTGGTGAAGCACAAAATCACAAAAAGGATTTACAACAGTATTTCTGGAACTAGGTATTATCAGTTACCATCCCTAGAAGCTTAATTTTGCAAATGGACACCAAGCCAAAGCAGGTTTTTCTGCAAATGATGAGCAATACTAAAAAGGAGAATGTTTTTAAGTCCTATTCTTTGAGGTTAGCACTTGCACTTAAATGAGTTGCGGCAAACTGTACATTGCAATGCAGAAAAGATATCATCAGGAGAAATTATTAGAACATATTATATTTTTTCTTTACTCGATCAACCACTTTTTTTTTTTTTTTCTGACAGATTCCCCCAGTGAAAGAGAAGGCAACTTGTAAGAGCTTAGCAAATTCTGGACACTTGAAGCAAATAATGAAAAAGTAGAAAGTTGCCTGAGAAAAAATATCTAGGGAAAGCAGGATACTCTTTGGCTTGCTCCCAAGCAGGCTCCAGTTTATTTTTTTTTCATTTGAGGTTAATAATAAATAAATAAATTTAAATGGGCTCTAAAATAATTAGGGATCTAATTAATCTCATTTTCTGAGAAGCCAGTCACATATTAGCAAAGGAATATTCTCATTGTTAAACAATTCCTTCAGAAATACGCAAACTTTTGTTTTCAGTTTTCTTTTGCTATTTAATGGATCTTCCCATCAATAAGAATAGTGACTGACTGTACCAACAAGATGAATGACGTAAGTTACCCAGAACATGTAAGTCAATGAACAAAATCAGTAACACCAAAGAACCAAAAAAATAACCTTCCCCATACTGCTAAATCTAGTATCTCATGAGGTGTTGACTGTAAGTAGAAATACCAGATTTTCAGTTAAGTGCACACTTGGAAATAATACTCCATCCCACCACAGCTAAATGCCAGGTTTTGCTAATGCCAAACCCCGTCCACCCAAAAAATTGAACCAAAGAAGGGTTTTCAACATACCTTTATCCAATCCATTTTGTCTAGAAATCTGGTGGCTAGCTTTTCTGGATACACTGAAACAACTTCTAGAAGACAATACATGACCGGCAAACCTAAACAGTAATAAAAGAATCAGGTTATTTAACTATTGCACTATTTACAACTGTCTAACAGTGATGTTCAGAGGTTAAGACATTCAGGCATTAATTTGCTATTCACTAGGGATAACAAACGACACAGAATAATAGGATATAGCATCTCACAGATACTAGGGAAACTAATAGAAGAAAACATTCAAGATCACAATTTGTTCTAAAGGCATCAAAGTGCTTTAATACTACATTTGTTGCAGATAACGCTATTACCAGAGCGAGGAAGACATAGCGTTCATTGGTGAGGAAGCTGTTACAGAAAATGGCCTCACGATTTTAAGGCACTTATGTCAACCACTGCTGCAATTTTACTGTCCTGCTTTCTCCCACCCACAGCAGCACAGAATTACGTTTAAACTCTAGTCCATGTTGTAGCACTGTGCAGCCAAGTTCAAAGCACTGGACATGGCATCTCATTTCCACTAAGAGAAGACTTTTTTCTTCTTCAAGGTGATGATGCACACAGCTTCTTACCGCCAACGCCAGCTAACAGCTGCTGAAGAAGGCCAATATATATATGTACAGGGTTGGTTTCTGCACTTTTTGAAGAGGAGGAGGAAGAGAAAGATATGTGGTTGCCAGACATGAGGTTTCTTATGTAACGTCCGATGGCTGGAGCATGATCTTGCATATCTGCCAAGCTTTGTGAGGTTGGCACTACACCTGCACTGTGAGCAAGACACATCCGCAGATACAGAACTATCTAAGTAGAGAGGAGAAAAACACAGGGTACTGAGTGCATGAGCACTGGGAAAATCATGGAGGAGACAAAATAAAAGAGCAGGGAATATACTGCATTTAATGTAACCAAAACGAGAGTTTCTTCTTTAATCAAGAAGAGTTAGGATGAAGACAGGAATAAACAAAGTCTAACAAGTCTTAGGACCAGTTTCTGCAATATGCCTGTGTAAGCAGACAACCCTACAATACCTGCATCACTCGAAAGATTAAATCATTCGCAAACTTTTGGTTTACCACTAGCTGATGCAACCTCCTTGCAGGCAGTTCAACCTGTACTCTGTACCAATTCAGCACAAATACAAAAGCAACCCAACACATACCAACTACAGACCTTGCATCTCGTGTGAGTTTGTGTCTACAGATCACTGAAGCCAGGAAATCTGCTATGTAAAGAACAGCCTCAAGGAGCAAAACTGGACTATTGCACACTATTGCCAGTTTCTCCTTCTGACAAGCTATTACAGTAGGTACACTGCAGAAAGCAATGCAGGGGCCCTCCTGGGAACATTCCACCCAATCTCCCATTAAAATCTTGTTCATACTGTCATTTAAGAACGGATGAATGATGGGGAGTTAATCCCAGTACTGGTTTGAAAGAGGAATTCTAGAAAGTAGGGTGACTTATAGTAACTGTTAGCTTCTAGCACTCCTCTAAGTAAATAATGCTACACGTATCTGAGGAAGTAAATCCAGACAATTACCTCTCCAAACGTGGCAGGATTGAAAGGCAATGCTGCAGTTCCAGTCATGTATTTAGCTGGAGTTTTCATTCGGTGAGAGGCCTAAACAACAGAGTACATTAAGAGTAGAACATTCAGACTCAAGAACAGCAGAGATACTGGAAAGGTCAATGAAATTTTGCTGATGCAACTACGTTTATCCTCCACTTAGCAACTGAAAATTTACAACAGTTCTGTAACAAGAAGGACACTGGTGTACTTGGTAATAGTACAGTTTAGGTCCATCCATTTTATGAACCTATCAACTCAGAAAGTGGAAGCTCCGAATTCATGAGAGGAAACAGCAGGGGAGGCTAGAGGAGGAGAATAAAATTCTTTCTTCCTCTCAGGAAAAAAAGTGCCTTAGAATTTTCAAACAAAATGCCTCAAACTTCCAAACTCTGAGGGGCCCCAGCTGACAGGCAGCCAGGAAGCTTGGAGACGGCAGCTCTGCCTGCAGAGCAGCCAGGCTTCCCCTGTATCGGGAGGTGGGCACCCGGTGCTGCACCAGCCAAACCCAGGGACTCAGTCCCTCGGACCCTGACACCTGCTAGACAGAAGGCTGCTGCAGCAAGTGAGCAACTCCCTTCCATGGAAGTGTTAGCTTTGACAAGCAGGGAATACACCAACAGAAAAACATCCAAACAGAAGGTTTCTGATAACACCCACTGTAAATGCCGCAGAAAAGTGTGTCTCTATTCTCTAGGAAATACGCACATCGGTGCTAGGGGAGGATGCAGCAAGGCAGCCTTGTATCTGAATGAGCACGAGGTAGTTGCACAGAAGTCAACAGATCCTCACATATCTTAACATCCTTAGATTTTTTGCTGCACAGTAACTTTGATGACATCCAAAATCATTAGTGATAACCGGGATTAGTGAACCAGAGGATGACTTCCTTGAAGAGTGGGTTCCCAACCACACCCAGAAGATCAGATCCTACTCTTTCACATGTACTTTCTTGCAGAGGGAGAGAAGGATTATGCTAACTCACGCAGGAAAGCCATTTTGCATCCTTGCCTGCTGTGCCAAGCAACACATACAAACTTCTC
>WTSP01018514.1:27347-53363 GCA_025331215.1 Actenoides lindsayi
TGTGCCAAGCAACACATACAAACTTCTCATACATCTCCAACACTCACAGATGATTCATATGTGAAAATTTCCACTTCAAGATAACTAACTAAAGAAATCTGCTTCCAGGATTTTTTAATATGTAAGGAGTATCTGAAAAGTGCTCAAAAATTATTTTTTTTTTTTTAAATTCACCCAGGAGTGAAGGAATCTTTTATTCCTTGGTAGTGATTATACCAGGCTGACCCATAGCTATTTACTGACACTATGGAAGTCAAGGGAAAAATTAAAACCTAACTACAAGGAGACAGGAATTTAGTAGTGTTATCCAAAATTGAATTTTGGGTCCTTGATTTTTTTATATCTATTTGAATAACCAGTATTTTAGGTAAAAGCACGATTTTTTTCATACACCTTAAAATACTTTGTACACCAGCAGAGTACTACATCAGCACAGCACACATTTCACAAGAAATCTCCCAGGTGTAAGAATTCTTTTATCACAGATTTCTTGCAAAAACAGATGTGCTCCAACATTATATACTTCTAACATGCTAAAAAAAGTAGACTATCAGAGAGAGGGGAAAAAACCAAACAAACAAACAAAAAGGGCTTTTCAGTGACTCTCCACATCACCTTTACACCTTTTAAGTCTAGCACAGCTACTACATGCAGCAGTGCGTAGCACAGACTAGCTCTGCGCACCTCTCCAGATGATCGCTCAGTGCATTGAGCAGAAGCTCAATGGTACAATTTTTGGCACATCATTCCACTAGACTTGTAAAAAGTTATTTACATGGCCATTATTTCCACAGATTGCAATGAAGATGAATAATTAAGCCTCCTTGATATTTAACACTTGGATCTCTTGCAATTATTGCCAGCAGAAAGTAATGATGAGTGTTAGTCTTGGTAATGCAATACTATGTGTAGTCTGCACTACTGCTAACTTTATTCCTTGGGGGTGGTGAGGGATATAGAGACAGGAAGACCACACTTATTACATGCCTGAGCATCAGACATGTATCTGTAACTTACTGGGACAGCATCACTGTACCTTGTCTTGAATGTAATGGACCATTTCAGGGAAGGAAGGCATCTGCTTCCCAGAACTCTCCTTTTCGTTTTTGCCAGGAAACATTCTCAGCACCCTCTGGGCTTCTCCATGTACCTCCTCCCGCCTTTCAGAAGAAAAGATGAGAAGCAGACATTATTTCCACAGAACAAATGGCCTTTAATGAGCAATAACATATCTTGGGAAGCTGTGGAGAAAGAACATTTTTTAAATGAGAAGTGGGATTTTTTTTTTTGAAAGGAAGGCAACATAAAGCTTAAATTAGAACCTTTAATGATTTGTTAATGATAGGGAAGAAAAGACATAGTGATGCGTGGCTTCTGCAAGACAGTCTGGATCAGTCCACTTCTGCTCCTCTTACATCCTGCCAGTGTTGACCACCACTCCCTGGTTTCCACAGCCTTGTTTTCCTATCAGCTCCTCCTCCCCATCACCTCCTGTAGTCAAGCTACCAGGTTTATCACTATCTACTTACAGAAAATCAACTCCTGAAACAGTGCTGACACAGCAATGACAGAGCACGCTGTTGCAATTGATCTGTCTAAGCTTTCCTTAGTTACACAACAGCTACTCAATGTCAAAAATCGAGCAATTAAAGTAAATTGGAAAAAACCCACCACTTACATTGCAGTAACAAAAAACTGTAAGTGAAGTGATGACTGTAACTTAATGAGTCAACTACTCCTCAGCAGAGACTGGCAAATCTCACAAGTGCATGCCCCTAATTCTTTGCAAATACAAGCTAAAAATAGACTGATAGAATTTGCCAGGAAAAAAAAAAAATCCAGCCACTGTAAAGGTGATTTCAGTCAACACATTTTTACTCTGCAATTGCAACTGATCATTAACATGAAGTGCTTTAGTGACAGCAGTTCATCCGAAACAAGAAAAACAATCCATGACAAAAAGTGCCACAAGGCACAGTAACAGTTCTCCACAGAACTGTCCAGAATGTCCCTATGTAGAAACTAATTTCCCAATTACCATACTTGATTTTCAGTGAGTTTTTACACACATACACAGGCACATACATACACATTCATAGTTCATCTAAATATATGTTGGATGCAAATACATATATGGAAATAACTTAAAGAAAAACAACTTACGGATCTCCTGCAGCTAACAGGAGTAAGTATCTGGAAGGGATATGATCTGGAGGGAATACTGTGCTAGCAAATTTCACAGCCACTTGACGTACTTGAACTTCAGGCTTAAAGAGAAGAGACATAAACATATGGTTGAGTCTTAAAAGAACACATTAATGACCTGCACTCACCACCTGTACATCATCAGTCATATGTTTTGTCCTCTGGTACCAACACGGCTCAAAGAGTTTAGACCTTTTGAGACACTGTTCTTACTAACTCTTCATATGGCAGGAGATGGGGAAAAGTTAGCTTCTCCTATACACATAAATGGAGAATGAAATGTTTAATTAAATACATGCATATTTTGCAGAATCATAAATCAGGGTTATCACTAATTCTTAAAACATCTGAACTGCTCCATCCAGCCAGTTTTGAAATGAAGAATGACATCACCTATCCACACAAAACTGAGCTCTGCTTAGGAGCAGCACAGCCAGAGGTGGAAAAGAAACATTAGCTTAGGTTGGTCACTCTCTCTGCTGTGTCCAGATAGTCTCGAAATGCAACTGTCTAGAGACTTGGACCGCTTGAGCACCCAGGCAAAGAGTCATCAGCATGAAACCAGTCTCTTACACAGTTACTAGTGCAACCACTAGAAATATCTCTGCAGCCATTCTGAATACCCATGCAAACACAGAGTATACAAAACCCACTCTTTCTGAAAACTAAGGTGGCTGGGGAATTCTCAACGCAAACAAGATACTCTGTAAAGTAAGAGAGTCAGTGAAGTGTGGTTTCAGCTGGATAAGTATGTCAGGGCTGAGTTCCTGGGGAGGTTCCCAGGTGCCTTATAATGTTAAAAATCACACAACACACTGAAATTTCCACTTAGCACTGAATGATCCTTTCTACCAAACTGTTGCCTTCACAAAGCATTTCACAAGATATTGTCCTTGAAACATCTCAGAGTTTTCTTAGGAGGAGACTATAAGAAACATACAATGCAACTGCAACAGATTTGTTTCTTTGCAAAACAGAACAAAACCAGCAAACTGCGTTGTCCCCCTTATTAAAAATATTTCATCTGAGTATACATCCCCTGCCCAAGATGGTTAAGTACATTCAGTAAGAAAAGGGAAATCTGTTCAAAAAGTATATAACAGGAAGCGTCAGGAAATAGGAAATTAATAGCTTTAAGGTTCTTAATTTTGTCTCCAGTAAAAATACCTTTATTAAATAAGAAGCTACAAGAGCTTCCATCAGGGTACGCTGTGCTCCTTCCAAGTTACTGTATGCTCCAACCATCATAGACAAGGCCTCCTGAATGGCAAGCCTAGTATCAGCGTCTTCCTGCAGTACAAAACCAAGAGTTTTCACTTTACAGTGTGCAGTGGCAAGAATTAAGCAAAACCAACACAACATACTAATGATTTCCCAAAGCCTTGTCAGCACCCACCTTGCATAAAGCTTCAAAAAACTGCTGTACCAGTGCTATATCCTTGGTAAAGAGCTGAGGCATTCGGCTGAAACAAGATATTTTAATTAATGAAGTTTTGGGGTTCTAAAATTTAAATGCTTCACATTTCACTGGTCTTCCCCTCATCCCACATTCTAACTGTCAAACAAAACAGGGCCAACACAGGAAGTTTGCTCTATCTTTTCCGTTTCCACGATGGAGCAGCACACGCCCCCTTAACACAGTTTGGAAAAATCACTTAGATCACTGGCATACCACCGAACATAATCCTTGTCTAGCTTCAAGCTCTGGTCTTTGCTATACATTCCTTAAATGTATGTTTCTGGCAATCCAGAAAGAGGATCTTACATTTTGTGCGTAATTCATGAGCTGCCATTAATTACTGCTAGCGAAGCTATTGACTAAAGACAGATTTCTTTTTACACCTCTGGAGATGTCACAAGAGGAACACTTTCCTCTGTACTGTATAGTCAGTTGAAAAATTGGCAGGTGGCATAAAGCTTGCTGATGATAAATGAAAACATTATTCTGGAAAAATTACTCCATGTCCCAGCGCTTAAATGGTGCTTCAGTTACCTGGAGAGCTTTCCAACCGCTGAATATGCCATTGACAGCAGTTTTGAATCCTTGAATGATAAAATAATAATTAAAAAAAAATAAATCAGAACTACATGAAGGCACATCATTTGTAATTAAACATTTACTTTAAATCCTGCTTCCAAAGTGCTCAAACAGGCTTTCAGGGACAAAGAATCCTCGAACATAAAATAATCAAATACAGGTATAAAAGTATTACATAGGAACAGAGAGATCATGCTTTTCCACAAGAAACAGAAAATTACAAATAGTGACAAAATTTAAATCTCCCTTCTGGTCTCACCTAATCACATTTTATTTAAAAAGATACAGCTGAGGAGATTCAGCAAGTATATAAAACAGCAGCAAAGGGACAGAAATCTTCTACTAAACAGCAGCTTTAAACAAAGGAAGCTGTTTGCACATTGGATCCTGCAGATGACCAACGCAGCACATATATATATGGGCTTAGTACCTCCTCAACACTCCTTGTTCATGCCATTCCCAAAGGAAGGGGAGGCTCACACATTCAAACAACAACTCAGGCCAGAAGGTCACATCCAGCAGTTCAAATGAACCAGCAAGAGGATCAAAGCTGCAGGAGAGGTGGTCTGCAACATCAGCCCCTTTGTAAGATACACGTAGGAGTATCATGGGGAATTTGCCTTCTAAAACAGCACTGGAAAGATCTCTTCAGGCCAGATGGCACTTGCAGTTCTGTTTGTAAAACCCTTCCCACAGCAATACCAATCCTGAACAGACAGGATGAAAGGTATCACAAACAGGCCTATACAGATGCTTATCATGGTGGGGTATATATACCCAGAGCTGGGGCCCCTGTGTGCTTCAGAGTAACGAGTAACAGCAGCCAGGTGCTACTCTGGCCTCACTCTTCAGATTACTAATAAGGTCCTGAGACTTTGCAAATAGTCACCAAGCACCTATACATAGCTATTAAACAACTAAAAGATTTTCCTATACAGCCTCAAAGTATTTGTTTCTCATCCAACACAATTTCTAAAGTATCCTTTGATAGTCATCTCAGGCAACTACAAAAAAGAGATCAGTTTCCACCATAAAGGTATTTGTCTTTTGCTTGTATTCATATGAGGAATTACAGCTCTATAGTAAAGAACCTTTCAGCTTACCTCTTTGTATTCATTGATCAGCTTTGTAAGTCCATTTAAAAGCATTGGGCCTAATGGCTTTATTTTACTTTCTGGACAACTGCAATTAGAGACACCAACAAAAAAAAAAAATTATCTTTTGCATCCCTTAGAAGTATTTCCTCTTGGAATCACTTTTTCTCAAGTTTGTTAAGATGACAGGTTACAGATTAATGTGCACAAGCACACAGACATAGATTTCAGGATTAAGGAAAAAAGGCAACTTGCTATGAGTTTTAATACTCTTTCTTTGTACCAGGTTTGGTTATATATCTACTAAACAGAGTGGCTTCTAAGCAAATAGCTAAAAAACATTGTGCTCACCCAGAATACTTACATGATACAAATATGATGCACAAACTGTAAGGACAGACTTCGCAGTTTTGTATTTGTGTTTGCGCCAAAGAGTCCGTCATATACTACCTGGTGAAAAGGAATAAAGAGCAGATCAGATGGTGTCTGGCTTCACTTTCAAAGGTTTTCTAAATCCCCTTCTTTAAACACTGGCATCAGTAACAGCGCTTCCCTCCCCTAAATCCTGGAGGAACTGTACTATGAAGTTCATTAGGAGCAGCAGCTTTGGAATGTAAGCATTACCTGAATGTTAGCTGGGAACGTTTCTGCGGCTTGTCTGGACCGCAGAAGATGAGGAACTATCTTTAATTTAACACGGGTGCTGACTGACTCTCGTTTCATTTCTGGTTTCAGAACAGATCCCTGTCAGAAACAGAGTTGAAATAATATAGTGCATGTTTGGACAGCAGTACTTTTAAGTTAGCTAAACTACCTTCTACTGTAAATCAGAACACACTGGGACAGAGAAAATATTTGTTCAGTAACAAAAAAGATGTTCAGTGAAAGCAGAGATCAACAGAAGAGACAGATTTAAGAAAAAAAAATATACATATGTCTTCTGCAAATAAAATAAGGCAACTAAAATTACAGGTTCAGAAATTAAGCAGGTATGAGACTCTGAAGGCAAATCTTACCTCCTTGGTTTTCAGTGGTATATCCCCAAGATACACTTTATACATTTTGTTGATGATAGCAGGATTGTTCCAGTCAATTAAACTAAAGGAGAAAAACAAACTACATTGAACACCAACATGTTGATTCCAACCTTTGATTGCTTTTTAAAATATGTTTTATAACATGTTGCAACATACTCACATTCTTCCCAGAGTGTTAATAGATCTAGTTCGACTTCTAATCACTCCTCCCACATCCACACAATATAAAATCATGAAAAATGTGATTTCAAGTTTCACCTACAAATTCTGACAATATAATTCCAAATAATCTGTGAGAAACCTACATGTTCCCTTCTCTTCCATTGAAAGAAGACACAGAAACCATGATATTCTACCAGTTGAATACAGAATGGTCATCTGTTAACAAACTTCACCTTCTTCAATCTCAGTGCTTTGACATTTCAATAATACCTGATGCTAGCTATTGATGAGACTGAAACACACACACACACATCCAAAAACACCCCATGGAAAACAAAAAGTGAAGCATGCATGCTTCAAGAAAGTGGAAAGTGAACTACCTCTCTTTCAGTAAAGCAACTGATTTCCAAGCAAGTGAGCTGTGAAGTAGCATCTATTTCTCATGAAAGACATTTAACTTTGCATATTAACATGTCTTTTGCTCTCCAGGCAAATACCAATACAAAGAGAAAGATGAGACAAGCAGTAAAGGAGAGACTGCCCTCTTTAACCAGGCTGTTGTCACTTACTGGACTCATCTTCCCTGCCATGATTGACGCACATGACTAGACTCAAATGGATAAAGTTTCACGTTACCTGTTTGACTCCAAGTTAAATAGTCCTATACTTCTAGTAACACAGAAGCCACCTACACATTTCAAAGTTTCTCTTGATCCAAATCTCATACATGATCCAGCAAACCTCGCACAATCAACGAGTCAGCAAACAGTACCAACAGCAATTACTCTGGCCTCTTGATGGGATAAAGACAGAAGCATTGTTTTTAGATGATGAAGGGAGGACTGCAGATGAGCAAAAGGCTTAATAATGCAGAACACAGTGGCTGCCAAACTTCCTGGACTATGGTCCACTTCACAATGACAGTCACTTTACACTCTGAATAAATGAAATGAAATGAAACTTAAGCTTTTCTGGGAAAGACAATATAGGTAAGTTGACCAGCTGTGATTCTTACTAAGGCCTTATTGACCATGGATAATGCACAGAGAGCAACTTAGAAACCAAGGACTTGGAAAATGTCTCAAAAGCAATATCAAAGATGATTGAAAACAGACAGCTAAAGCTGTCAGCTCAGGAGCTGAGTGATATTCCCAGCTTCAAGACTGAGCTACACCATTCCCAGTCCCACATGAATATGTGGCAGCTTCGCAGGTACATGGGGGACTGCAGCCTCCCTCCTTTCAGAGCACAGGCTCTCTGGAGCACTACATCAACTGCAGCTAGCTTTGTTAGGAACACTAGCACCATCTTTCCCAAACATCCAAACTTGTACCTTTGCTTGCTCTTTAGCTCAAGGTCTGCTGCAGTGGCAACACTGTGTCTTGTATCACTGGAGGCTACAACCAGGTGTATAACAGCTTCAAGTTCTGGCACTTGCTCAGCTTCAATGAACTTCACTATCCCCAGCTTACACTGTTCAACAGCAGAGAAAGTAAAGGCAGTGTTAGAGACAAGAAAACATATGTTACAATAACCATAGCAATTCATCTGTCTGCAATGATGGCTTCTGCTTTCTTTTTTGCTCTCCAAATCCTTTAGCAGCACCCTCCTCTTGCCTCCTGTCAAATCAGTCACCTGCAGCTAAGTATCAGCATTACCATTAGGGACACGTTGCTACTACTCTGCTAAAAAAAGGGACACCATCGCATTTGAGAGCTTTGCAACCCTACTGCCTTTAACAGGAAAACACAAAAGTAGGCTGCAGTCTTGGTTGCTTCCTAACCCGCTCCGAGAACTGCAGGTACCTCCCACCCCACTTCACTGTTGCAAAGGTCCTTAAGGCATCATGTGAAATCCCTCAATACATTCCCTCAGGGCAACTAAAGACCTGGTCAGAATTAGTTATATTTTCCCTTTTGCCTTCCATTCCTCTGTCTGTAGCCACCCCTCTTACCACGCCCCAGTTCACCAAGGACCAGCCCCACAGCAGCAAGTACCTGTTCTAGCAACTCTGGTGTCCATGGGCTATCTCCAATTACCCTTTTGGCTGCATAAAAGCTCATCCCTGGAGGTGGCTGAGGGATTCCAGGACCTCCCACACTACTGGATGAAGAGCCCTGGGTCAAGGGCATGTTTTGTCGACTCTGAGATTCATTCAATACGAACCTAAGCAGGTGGAAAAGAGGCTTCATTAGGGGGTTTATGCAAGAATAAACATAACCTGTCCAACTTTACATAGTCTTTATATAATCCCATGACTTTTATCGAAATAAGACAGAATTTTACTCAGTTGAGAATCAGCTACCAGTTATCCCAGCATATTCCACAAGAGACATAATGATATCATTGTAACTGTTTGAAAACAAGCCTCAGGTAGTAAAGGGAAGGGTCCACTGGCATTTCTGAAAAGAGTTACCTCAGGTTACAAACCAGAAAGAATGATCTGTTTTGTATTACAAGTGAATAGTCAAGCAATACTATGTTCAAGAAACTTGTACTGAAAGCTTTAACAGCATTTGTGTTATTTTATGAAAACCACAAACCTAAGAAGGGAAATAATGAAGCATATGCAACACGATGAAGTATAAAAAAATAAATACATAAGATGTCTTGGAAAATGGCAGTTTTAGTGCCAGGCAGAGAAGAAAATCAAAACCCATAAAGGTTAAGTTTACAGATGTTAGTCTTTCTGAAGACTGGCTAGTCTAGCTGCCCTGTGCACATCTCCATACTCTCATACTAGCCACTCCAGCTCTTGATGTATCCTTGGAAGCTGGTCAACATATGAAGGCACCAAAATTGTAGTGCAGAGACCCAACAAGGATTATTTTGCTCCAGACAAGACGTAGTATGTTCTGCATTCAGCACACAGGCAACAGAGGAAGTAAACTCTAACAAGAAGGATAAATATTCATACCAAGTCTCATTAGTTAAAACTTTAAACATTTGAACTTGATTATGAGCTTCAAGCCCTAGAGATAGGCTTTCTGGTTGTTTTACTGCATGCAGATTGGCAAGGCTAATTCACAACTGGGCAATGACAGAGCAAGTTCTACTGGGCATAAATTAGCTATAAATAGCTGCAAACAGTCTCACTAGAAGGAACAAGACTTTTAAGAGGCAGACAATCCAGAGCCATAGACTAGTTGAAGACACTCTTTGAGCACCTTCTAGTAAGAAAATGAAGCTCTCTGTGAGTATTTAAAAAGTGTTATGCTTGGCCAGAGTATAACAGCACAGAAGGAAGCAAAGTCTCATTGCAAAGCCCAAGGACTTCACCTATTGAAACTACAGCCACAGCAGTGTGGGCGTGAAGCTAACAGTATAAACCTGGGCCAACTGAAGACCATGAGCTGTGAACAGAGGAGCCAGCTAGGCATTTTAAACTACACATTGCAAGACTAAACACTCAAATGGTAAGGAAGTGGCACTCAAAACATCTGATGGGAGCATAGTGACCAGGAAAGCTACATGGAGATACACCACATGCTCACTATTTTAAAAGTCATGCCTTTATGTTAATCCACCTGAGTATGCAAGAGTTAGGTGCTCAGAAAAATCCTACAGGAACTGAAGAACTGCCAGAAAAAAGACATGTGTTCTACCATTAAAATTATTTCTATTGTCATTCAAAGAAAAAGCTCCCCTGGCAATACAAAGACACTTAGAAAGTTAGTGGAAAATAGATTTTGAAAAAACATTGATCTTAGATGGTAGAATATTCCTAACAAGCAATGATCAGCAAATTCAAGTTGTTCTGTAAATCATTCTAGCTCTCAGAAACCGTGCTCACAGCAAGACATGCCATTATATTAAAACATTTTTTCATCAGAAGACAGATGAAAGACAAATCTTGTTATTAAACGTTCAATTCTGGAAAGTACAGGTTTTCAGACATTACACTTGCTTATGACCTTGGAGGAATAAGCCTTAAAACTCAACTGCAGGAAGACCAGCACATGTTTTGATCTGGCTGCTATTCTAAAGGTTTCATTAACAGCTCACATGTCTCATAGCTTCACTTTGATCACAAAAGAGGTCAAGGACAGACTAGCATAACACCTAATTAAGTAGAAAAAAGACGTTTTGTTAAATAAGGAAGATAGTGATCTCATTCTTCAATTAGGAATGTGCTTTATATCTTACTGAAACATGTAACTGGCTTTATTCAAGCTATAAAATAATAGCGTATTTTAAATTAACTTCCAAGGATGCAGTTTGTAATGTTTCACTCAAAGAACACATCAATACTGGAGAAGACTGGTATTAGCTCTTACTTACCCATAAGGCATAAGGAGAACATCCAACATGAAGTCCAAAAGCAGCTGTACAGTCTTTGGTTTTTCAGCAAGATTAAACGGAGAAGCTGCTGCTTTCAGTGGTTCAGCAGGGTATTTCATGTGAAAAAGGGTTGGTATTAGAAGATGCATTAGGCTGAAAAACAATTACATTTACTGCAACCATTTAAAAAAAAAAGCAAAACACACTTTTTTATTCTAAACATTCAAGAAAGAAACTATTAACAACAAAACTGGTCCTCAATAGCAAAATAAACACTTAACAAAATATAAACTGATCCACAATTCAGTAGCCTCTATTTGTCACATGATGCACTTAAAAATGGAAGGCAGAAGATAAACTAGGATTTATCCTTATAATAAAACATATATGTCTGCATGCACGGACACACACACGTCTGGAGAGAAAGTCACTGCCTTTGTCCAGACTTTTAATGTTACATAATTATGCCACAAAATACAGTTTAGGATTGTCTCATCCTTAAGAAATTTATGTTTTTAATCTGAGTCTACCTAGAACAGTTGATCAACACTGTCCACCTTCACCAAAGACAGCACAGACAAATATACTGATTATACACCAGTATAGCCAGGTTTCCCAAAGTTCTCTTCACTCATGTACTTGCTTTTCAGATAAGAGCAAAAACATGGTCCCAAAGAAGAAAATCAAGTATTTTCACAGTGATCTCATGAACCAAAGCAAGATTTTTCTGAAAGACCTGAGTGAGGTCACTTTTAAAACAACTTTTCACTGTCACAGTGATGTTGAGTGAATGAAGACATGATTTTAATGCCATTTTCCAGTGCCAGCATAGTGGAAACCCATCACAATGTAAATAACAAGCAGGTCCATAATTGTTCTCTAGAAGTCTGTAGTACAAGGTATTTCCCAAATTCAGACTTTTTTTATTTACTACAACTTAGTGTTTCAAGTAGGAATTTTGGTTCTCACAATCTACAGTGGCCAATCTGAGACATTTACTACTGTTTCTGTTGCCTTCATCTGGAAAACAGAGTTTTATGAAGATGGAGGGTGCATACAGACAAGCACACTCATCATAATCTTATCATACAGTGAGTCTGCTGCTACAGATCTTGCATATTATTACAATGTTAAGATTATATAAAAATACTGAAAATACTGAGTTGCTGATCCAAATTGTACAAGCCAAGAACATCCTAAGCAATGAAGATATCACCAAGGGAACAAAAAACAAGCAAAAAAAACCCAAACTTTTTTAACAACTGATATAAACAACTTTATTTTTTTAACAACTGATACAAATCACTTTACTAAAACAATACCAACAATACCAATAATTTTACTAAAATGATACCAACAGAATTCACTCCAAGAGTAAGTAGCTATACCTGTCTTGCTGTGGTTGAGGTTTCCCTTCCATTGCAGTGAGAAGAGTTGGAGCCAACTCACACTGTTTTTCCACAGGCAGACGGGGGTATCCCATCTTAACATAAATGATGGTAAAATTCTAAAGTAACAGAAAAAGCAAATGGTGTTGCAACAGTGCAAAAGAAATATCTGTTCTTCAAACTCTTCTTGTATGTTGTGTTACCTAATTGTGTACTAGGAAAAAAAAAAAATTTTGGAAGACCAATTTCTTAAGTCTAAGGCTCATTAGCTTGACAGCTATTAAAGGAGAGCTTTAAAAGGAGGAAAACGACAATGCAAAAAACTCTTTAGCTACTCTTACTTGCTGCCAATTTCACGAAAAGCAGCTTTACTTGAGCAACAGCTTAAAAGAAAGCAAATGTAATGTTCTCTCTTACCTATTTCCAAAATAAAATAGAAATATTGAATAAATACAAAATCAGCAGCACAGGTAAAGTTTCTCTTGAAAATCTGTTTCTTAATCATCATAATTAAAAGCTGCAAATGGACTCCAGAGTCCAGTGACAAAACAGCACAGCAGAGCAGTACTGAATAGCGGACTAACTGCTATCATGTTGATTCAAATCCATCCAAGAACTGTCAAGATCAGGCTTATGTGTTCAATGACCTGTTTTAAAGAAGTGGGAAGCATTACACTTCTTTGTACACGCACTTGTTAAAATTTTAGGAAGCCTCATGGCACAAAACAACATGCATCACTCAGATACGTGAATGAAAACAGATCTTTGACCTGTCCAGCCAAAAGCATAGTTATGTCATGTTTGTCTCAAACAAGGTGTGGTTTTTTTATTGCTCTACAGAACCCCTGCACTCTAGAAGTTCTTGGCCATTTCTAAAGAAGCGAGCTCCAGATAATCCCGCTGGCTTAAAGACAATTCCAGATTATTTCTATGTTACTGCTATTTAAAGTCTAAATATTTCTCCATCAATTTCTAAGAAGCTATGTTTTCCATTTACGCTGCTATGAACAGTCAAGTGAGAAAGACAGAAAGGTTCCCTCTGATGTTACCACTTTTTTTCATGATGGTGATTTACAATCACTTTACCATAGTTGAAATGAAAATTGTCTTCACAGTTTCAGAAAAAAGAATAAACTATTTTCCCTTTCTTTTAAACTACATTGACTGTAACTATCTAAAAAAGTTTCCCCATCTAAAAAACAAGGGTTTTTTCACATTTCCTTCCTCAGCTAACACCCTGACCCTAAAACCACATAAAATAAGGGTTCTCATGTGTTCAGAGAAATATGGATGTTTTAAATTAGACTCTGATCCTGCACAATTTTTGAAGACCCTAATCTTGCACGTATCAGGATTAAGGATTGGTACTTGCTTACAAAATGGAGTGTCAAACAATTAATAGATATTCTACTATACAAGCAGTAACAATTCACATATTTATTAAACATCAAGAGTAATTATGAGTAATTTGAACAGAATCAATGGTGTAGCTGCTTTATGAAACAAAGTTTCACCTGCAACAAACTATAAAGTTTAGTTTAAAAAATATCTTAACATCAACTTCATGACAACAGCATACTTGCTAAGAAAACTGACAAAGCTTAATACAGGGACTGTAGAGAATATTCTGATTGTTACAAGTAAATTAGCGACTATTCTTGGAAGAACAGACACTTACAGTGACAAAAGACACTGCAGAAGGATCTTGATATTGAACTAGCAATGTCTCTACTGGAAGCTGGATTTTTGGACGACTTTTGATGCGCTTATTCAGATGAACCAGCAGCTCCATGACCTGACAGGAAGAAAAAAAAAACAACTTGAAAGAGCCACTATTAATTTTACTACTTTAGACTCCACACTTCGCTCTCAGTGCACTAGGCAGGCCTAGTATTATAAACAAATCAGGCCTGAGCATGTTGATTATTTAATCTCTAAGAAAATTGCATCCATCATTTATTGTATTATCTTGAAACCACTCTGACATGTCTCAAGTCACTGTTAAGACAAGTACATATAAAGTCTCAAACCATGGCACAACTGATAAGCTCCTTTAACAGAAATGTCAGGAAGAAATTATTACTGAGGATGACCAGTTCTTTCTACACAATTGGTTAGTATCCCTCAAATTTGAGGCTGGCTTGGAATTCTGCATTGCTACTCTACCTTACGGCCATAGAGTAACTCCACGAGCGAACAAAACCAAACAAACAAAAACAAAAACCAAACAAAAAAGCAAACAAACAAACAAAAACCCAAAACAAAACCAATGCAAAACACACCATAATAAAGTTGTCAAATAAGTGTATGAAAACTATGTTTGGAGTGCAACAATACGGAGCTGAAACCCTTCAAGGAAGATGAGAAGCCAACAGGAGGGAGCCCCACGAACAACAGGCAGAAGCAATGTACAGCCCTACCCTGGGCAGGCAGAGCCCTGGCAGCAATACCAGCAGGTCTAGGCAGCAACTCTGGGGAGATGGCCCTGGGCTCTGGTGGACAGCAAGCTAAGGGGCCAGAGTGCATTGCAATGAGGTGCAGAGTAGTACTATCTCATGATAAGGACTCTCATATAGCGGAGCAAGAGCCCAGAGAATTTGTGCAGTCTCTAACCTCAGAGGTTTTTTTCAAGACCCATCTCAATGGAACCTTCAGCATCCTGGCCTGAACATGTAATGGACCATTTTAAGCAGCATGTCGGTCTGGAGAACTTCTGAGGTCCTTTCCAACTGGAATTATCCCATGATTCTAGAATCCCATTAAATAGTTCCTTGGCATAGCATCAGCAAGGTGTCATTTGTATATCCACTAAATGAGACACCATAACTGAATGGAGGAACTTGAAAAAACTACAGACAATGCCCATTCTAAAACAAGCGATTCTGAGCAGAACATATACATCTCACAAACCCTATCAGATTCTCAAGCAAGGTGGTGCAAAAATATGTGACATTAAACAGAGTCAGCTCAGCTCCAGTAAAACCAGACAATGCCAGTCCTAGACACATGTTGACTTCAAAAAATCCAGGTCAAAAAGCCAGGGTGGGCACATGGTCCTATGCTTTTGATGGCTCATTAGCTTGGTCACAGTATGCTGAAGCAGCAGCTAAATTGCTGTCGTTCAAGTTTGTAATGGAAGCCACAGAACCATATGCTTGCTGATCTGCAAGAGAGCTAAGACATCATCTTTGCATCCACTCTGTGGCTAGGTATCAAACAAAATAACATCCAGATACGACACAGAGAAACTGCACAGCTGATGAGCATGGGGAACAGCAGGGAGAAACAAATCTGTGTTTGGTCGCAGGTTCAAGGTCTCATTGCAATTACAGAGAAATGGTGGGATGGCTCACATGGCTGGAACACTGTCATGGACAGCTATACACTTTTAGGAAAGACAGACCAAAAAGGCAAGGTGGTGGAGTTGCTCTTTACGTGTGAGAGCAACTGGAATGCATCGAGCTCTATCCAGGGGAGGGGGAGGGGGTAAAGAATGAGATGAAAGCTTATGGTTAAGAATTAAGGGGCATGCAAATATAGGTGAAACTGTTGTGCATGTCTACTACAGACCAACAAACTAGGAAGAGGATACTGATGAACCTTTCTACAGACATCTGGAAGAAGCCTCAAGATTTCATGCCCTGATGCTCATGGATGACTTCAATCAACCTGATATTTATTGGAACCTTGGCGTCCTGATGGACAGCAAGTTATCCATGGGACAACAATGTGCCCTTGTGGCCAAGAAGGCCACTGATATCCTGGGGTGCATAAAGAAGAGTGTGGCCAGTAGATCGAGGGAGGTTCTCCTCCCTCTCTATTCTGCACTGGTGAGACCACATCTGGAGCATTGTGTTCAGTTCTGGGCTCCTCAATTCAAGAGAGACAGGGAAATACTAGAAAGAATCCAAAAGAGAGCTACCAGGATGATGAAGGGACTGGAATATCTCTCTTATGAGGAAAGGCTGAGAGCCCTGGGGCTGTTCAGCCCAGAGAAGAAAAGACTGAGAGGGGATCTTATGAATGTTCACAAATATCTAAGGGTGGGTGTCAAGTAGAAGGGGCCAGTCTCTTTTTATTGGTGCCCTGTGATAGGATGAGAGGTAATGGTAGCAACACAGGAAGTTCCATCTCAACATGAGGAAAAACTTCTTTACTGTGAGGGTGAGGAGCTTGGAGCAGGCTGCCCAGAGAGGTTGCGAGTCTCCTACTCTATAGACTTTCAAAAGCCACCTGCATCTGCTCCTGTGTGGCCTGCCCTGGGTGGCCCTGCACTGGCAGGGGAGTTGGACGTGATGATCTCCAGAGGCCCCTTCCAACTTCTACCATTCTATGATTCTACAACCATAAGCATGTAGTTGACACCAGAGATAAGCTGGCAAACAAGTGATGCTGTCAAATTTTTCTGCTGCAAAATTATTTTAACAGCAGTCACAAAATCCTATTATTTCAGAGAGGAAAAAACTGCCTGCACACAATTCTTTGTGCAGGAAGAGTTTGAGAAACCCTCTCAGTCAAAAAGGTGTTCTGGCATTGACTCATCTTGACAGGTTTCATGTCCAAACAGTGAGGCTAAGGGTCTCCTGATACACCCATGGGAGGGACCTGGACAGGCTGCCCCTTCCTCAGAGTCCTTAACTGGGGCTCTTGCATGCCATAGTACTTCTGTGTTCCCCTGGGCTTGTGGAGATGGGCCTTTGATGGGATAACAGCTCCTACAATGGGCCCGAGCGTAGCTGGGGCAGAGCATTATGAAGATTTCTGCATATGCTATTTGTCTCTGTGCTCCTTTCCAAGTGTGCAGGTTGACCTTTTATCCTATAACCTAACACAGGGAATTGAATTCCCCAGGAACATATTAAATTCCATCTCCAAAATTGGTTGGTCCTTGCTCCTGTACCTGTAACCAGGAAAGGACCAAAGATTTGGAGGTGGAATTTAATATGTACCTGAATGAACTCTGTGATAAAGCTGCCTTCTAGTACCTGGGAAACAAATTCCTTCAAGCAGATACCAAATTGTATCTTCAGAATTGTTTGGTCCTTGCTCCTATTCCTGTTACAAGACAAGTGAATGACAGCAGTGAGAATGTCTTCAAGGTCTTTCACAGATAGAAGCAAGCTTGCTCCACATGTGCTGTAAGTCAAGTAGATGTACAACAGCCCTAACCTGGAAGCCACAGCAACTGCCCCTAAGGCAGGAAGCCTTGGTCTCAGACTAACTCATAGGTATTTGGTCTCAAGTGGAAATAAACACAGCCTTCACAGATCTGCAAAAAAGCCTTGCTGATACAAGTAACAACTGCAGTTGTAGTAAGTCCATTCTCTACCAGACTCATGACAGCATTTCCTCAAAGAGTAAATTTCTCCACAGGGAACATCTAAGTAGAGTAAATCACAATACATCAGGGGCATTCCGTTCTCCTTGATCAGGATGATGTACCATTACAGTAAAGTGCACCCTTACCTTTTTACGAACTCCCTCCTGCGTGCTGGACAGCTTGAGGAGAACAGGGGGTAGGAATTTGGAAATAATGTTCTGTAGCTGTTCATCTGTTTCTGCGTGGCCAAGACGTAAGAACACACGTTCAAGTTGATCTGCAGTTAAAAAACAAAACAAAACAAAAAACAACACAACAAAAAATCACCAAACACACACACACAAACAAAAGAACAGAGAAACTGGTTGAAACTCAAAATTGCTGTAGCAAGAAAACTCTTTCTGAACATCCCCTAACTGGCTTCTCAGAAACACTGCACACAATTCTTAAAGTACTTCCATCTCAACAGCACTCAGCACAGATCCATCTATGCATTTTTAATACTAACTAAGCAATCTGTTGATGGCAGAAGCCAGCTTGACACCTTCCAGTAGTAGCCTCCACAATGTGGAAACCTACCAAAGCCAGAAGCAATTAACATTTCCTTTACTTCATGCTGTGTTTCAAGTAGAAGCTCAAACATCTCCAAAGGTAAAATGGAAGGTTAGGATCTCCAAGTCATTCCCTGCCCTTTCTGCTCTGACAGCTGAGGTGTGTGGCTGTGGGGCTGCTCACATTTGAAAATATGACTGCTGTGATCTGCATTCAGACCATGATGTTCCATATCTCCACCAGTTAATCAGAGGACAAAAAGATCTGGCCAATTCTTGGTATTATTCTTGTTAAACCTAGAGTTCCCATCATGCACAAGGACCCCATTGTTGTAGATGTTATGTCAACAGAACAACACCACCAAGCACATACAATAGAACCCAAAACAAATTACAGTTAGTACTGCAGAAAGAAAAGAGTCTAGGCAAAGCACAAGGTACAAGCTTGGCGCAAGCTACACCATGGGAGATGCTGCTGCACACCTGAAAGCACAAGAAGCACACTACAAAGTGAAAAGTAAGTTATGTGAAAGTCTGTGACTACTGTTACAGGGTAAATCTGATACTCACAGAAGTATTCATAGGACATCTTGACACAGGCTAACCTGTTCTGCCCACAACTTCCAGTTAAGCCACTTAGGTCTTCCAGAAGAGCTTGACAAAGCTGTATAAAAGTTGACTGAACCACTTACTGTTTTGTTACAATTTGTTGATTTTTTTTTCTAAAAGAGCAAAATATCATCAACGGGAGTAAGATTTCAAGAGTGAAACTCGGGACACATTGCTGCAACTTAAACCACAAAGCTCCTGTTATCACGCTACAAAGCTGATGGAGTGTTGTAACAAATTCACCTTCCTCTATCCAGCAGATGATCTCCCCCAGACCCAGGAAGGAACACAAAATTTTTAAACATCTGCAAAGCGGTAGGCGTTGCAACTCCTATAAGATTGGGGGGGGCTGGGGTAGCCTGGGAAGGAAGAAGAAATAACATCTGTTTCTTAGCCAGCAGAAGATCTTTTCAAGGCAACAGATGAGAACAAAATCTTCTGCCAGCAGCTCAAGCACAATGCCTGAGGCCCATCTGTCTTTGTAAAAAGGAATGGAAGCGTCACTGTTGTAGGTGCCAGCATGCTGCTGCCCTGACAGTTAAACCAGAAGCAAAAAGCTCCCTGGCACAGCACCATTCCTGATGGCTAGACTGGGAAGGCTCCTTGTGCACAGGACCAAGAGTATCTCTACTCCACATCGCAGCACTGCAGGCCACATCCACAGGCAGCAAGGAGACCCAGGGCTTTTGAAGGGACTACAGCTCTTCAGACATCTTACAAGGAGGAAGTAATTCCCCCAAAGACTAATCTAAAGTGACCTGCTGCAAGCTGAGATTAGAGGGAGGCCAATGAGAACCCTCCTTCAGCGGAGGAGGATCCCTGAGTTGGCTGTAAGACTACAATGGCAAAAAAAGAGAAAAACATACTGGTACAGGGCAGTGGTAAAGTCTGAGGTGAATAAATGAAGTTGAAACTTAAGTAAAAAGGGATGTTAAAATGCAAATACAGCTCTAGTCAGCAGACCTATCATGATGTAGTTGCAGAAGCCTTTACTGTCCTATTTTTTAAATCTGTGCTAGTCCTCACAGCAACATTCCTCCTCTGCCAGCTGCATATTAAACACATCACTTCCAACATTTTATCTTCTGCTTAGCAAATATGACAGGCATCTGAAAAGACAGAGGACTATGAAATTTTACTGTCAGCAAAATTATAAGCTGTAACTCTGCAGCACTTACCTGCAAAGTGACTTGCAAGTGAATCTCTTTTACCACAAAGATTTCATGGAGCTATCAAATTGTGAGCTAGTCAACAACTTCATGACATTTATCTCACATTCCAATGATTTTTTTTATTATTATTTATTTTTTAAAATCCTAACAATTTCTTTCTCTCTTCACCTTCCTTTTCATGTCATAATCCCCACCCCAGAATGATCTCCCCCCTCAAGACCTCCATGGTGTCTCATGACCCCACCAGCACTAGCGGACTGATTAGGCCACGCCAAACAGCTAAAATAATTCAGCTAATGAATGAAATTATCCCCTCAGACCTGGAACTCCAGGAGATGTTTGCAGACCGACCATCCTCAAGCAAGCTGACTGAGGAAACACCACATTCCTTCATATGGCAACAGATCAGACTCAAGTGTAAGGAAACAGGAGTGAAGTTATTTCTAAAGCCATTTGTTGTAGCCACTGGACTACATATCCCTTCCAAGAGGCACAGAAACCACTCTGCAAGTGACCACTGGAAGTGCAGCAATGCACTGAATTGCAGGCATCTACCAAATTTCTATCTTCCTCCATTACTGTGTTGTTACAAGCAGCAAACAGAATTGTAGTAACATAGATTGGGAGAAGAAAAAAAGCTACCACCTTGTTTACACTGCCTGTGACATACATTTATTACTTTTCCCATATCTCTTCTGCCTAGTCAATTAAGCCCTGACACTGCCATCAGGTATCCTTCCCCTAACCGCAAACATGACGGGACTCTTAGCAAGTTCAAGGAGACTAGTTGCCTGGCTGCAGTTTAGAGACTGGTCAGGAGTTCCTCAGAGTGGTCTCCTGTGCTGCCAATGCAGACTGTATCCATGGCAGCAGGACAAGAAAACAAAGAGCTATAAACCCTCCCAAGTACTGCACATCAACCATTTTCTCCCCAGTTTTTATTCTACTAACAATTAAGATCACATCCCAAGCTGACAGCATTCATTATGAGAAAGCATAAACCCTGAAGATTTAAAGTAACACTCACAATGGTCCAGGAGAGGAGCTGGGGACACAATACCTGGAACTCAGATACTGTATCATGGCACTCAGATACATGCTGGCTGGCATAGGGCAAGCTCTTTTCCTTCTCTAGCTTTTCTTCTCACAGCCTTCACCCAGCCTTCCTGTCTAGCCTGCGCCAGCAGACACACCACTGTGCATCATCAGACATCAAACACCCCAAAGGGTTTGCTCCCAACTCACCTCACTTCCTAAGTTGTCAAGAATGAAGCCAAAACCCTCTCCATCCAGTTCTACAGCCCCTACGGTTGACTGTAAACCCCACAGTTGTAATCTCAGAGATACCACAAGGTTTATATAATAAAAATAAGTAAAGTGAGAGGTCAAACTTGCTTTGATACATATCATAGAAAAAAAAGATAACACAAACCATTTTGAATAAGCTTTAGCATCTGGAATAACTATTACAGCAATTTTACCACAACTTGACAGTAAGAACATTGAATTTTAATTAGAAATCTTTATGCATCTCAGTCTTTACCTTTGCTAGCCAACAATGAATTTAAAATACAGTACATGCAGTGATATGCTTGCTATGTATTTTCATTTTGAAAGCTGACTTACAGATAATTTCTAAAGTTTTCTGAAAGCACTGGAAGAAAGACATAATGGAGGATGGCATTTAGTAAAGTATAGCTTTATCCACATCCAAAAAGCCAATATTTAAAGATCTGAGATTTTTAAAAGTTTCTCCTTTCCCAATCTCACATTAAACCTCCATCTCAAATTTCAGACTGTAATATTTCCTTGATATCAGTTCCCGCCTTCAGGACCCTCTGTATTAGCTAATTATGTATGTTTATAAAATTACATCCATAGTCAATATACTGCAGCTCAACTCTGGTGAACGTGGGCCTGGGGGAAGAACACGCTGTCAGAGGCAAATGACCAACTTTAAATGCAGTCCAGACAATTTATTAAAAAACAAAAACAAAAACAACCAACCACCACCAACCCAAAAGACTGACTGTCTCACCAGTATAAATAAAATAATGGCAAAGTGAAAAAGAGAAAGGAGGGAGGGGAAGGAGACTTCACCAGGAACACAACTGGAACACCCTGTGCCAAATTCTGTGGGGCTCTACAACAACTGCTCCAAGAACAAACTTGCACATCAGAAGCAGTGGAAACGTGTAGGGTGCAATGAGATTGGCTTCCAAATTTGGCCCACTGTGGAGAGCCCCTTGCTCTGCCAGTGACTGTTGGAAGGAATAACCGAAATAAGTTTGAATCACTACTACCTTCCAGCACATCATGGAGTTCATTATTTTTGGGATACTCTTGTAAGTTTCCCTTTACAAACATGAAAGCTGGAAGCAATTTCTTGAAAGAAAGATGATTGCTATGCCACCCAGGATCTGCTTATGAGCTATGGGGAAAAAAAAAAAGAAAGTGTTTATATGAGGATGAATGCAAATATGGACAATTTAACAGTTCGGCAACACATGAAGAGACATTCCCTTTCAGAGAATGTAAAAGAACCAAAGTGGTAGAAAAACAAGCTACATCTTTGTGTCCCTGTTCCCATCAGCCATGTTCAATTTATGTCAACAGACATGGTGTATTTGGAATTTGAAATCCCCAAGTTACCATGGCAATGCAGTTACCTATCTGTGAGAAAATGCATGTTTCTCTTCTGGTTCTTTCCAGTCTACATTTAAGACTACAAAGAGGAATATAGGTTTCAGCACTTAGGGCCACACCTCGTGCAGAAAGGAAAGGAACAGATTTCAAAACACAGACAATGTAGGCAATTTTTACAAGACAGTCACATTAACAACAAGGCTTTAACTCCTGCTTTATCAGCTTCTAAATCCTGCAACACTGGCCATAAAGGGGTCAGTTATTTCTAAGTCTTGCTACTTCAGAACTGACCTTGCAGTTTCCCAAGCCACCAGCAAAACCCCACCCCTGCTCACTGAAACAGTGTGTCCCTTCTTACCCTTCTGCTACACAGCAGCTTGCCAAAGGAAACAACTGGAGAAAGACACAGAAAAGATGAAGGACATAAATAAACAGCTTCATGTTTTCCTGATATCAATAAGGGCATTTCCCTTCCTTTGTTTTTCGTTTGTTTATTGAAATCACAGCAGTGAACTCTGAAGGCTTGGCCTTACTGAGGTAGCTAGTTCACCGATTATCCATCATTTTATCGAAGAAATCTCCTCTCAGTTCAGCTAAGCACAGTTTCATTTCATGTGCCCAGGTTCTCCTCCTTGTCTTTAACCAAGATACAGAATTGGCTCCCTCTGCCACTCACAGATACCACAGACTGCATTAGCTGGTCTGCACAAGTCCCTTCGCAATGTGTATGTCTGTAGTTGAGCAAAATACACACACCCTTCTTTTTATGAAAACTGACTCAAGAAACTACTGGGGCAAGGACATATCACATTCACTGTACTTCACAATTTACCTGATGACCACACAAGCACTCCACGAACCACTGCGAGAGTCTGAGTCCTCAGCAAAACAGAGCAGAGAGTGCGACAGCAAAATTCTGTGTAAAGCCTGAGTTTACCTTCACTTTCCTGAACAGTGTCTAACAGGTTACTGGGACTGCTACATTAAAGCATTTCTAGAACTGTTTCAGTGAATCAAACATAAAACCCCCAAAACCCTCCTCCACTACCCAACCCCCATAGAACCGTTACATTGCACTAACATCCCTTACCAAAAGACCCTACACCAAGCAAAAAGTACTGCACACAGAAGTGTTTCAACTTCACTGCCTGGGTGGCAAGGGGTAGTTTTAGGGACAGGTCCCTGCTAAAGCAATTGTTTCTGCACTATTCCACGTGCAGAAGAAAGAACAAAGTTCTTGTCTATTGTGCCAATACTAAAGTAGGGCTCGAATTCTTCTCCAAACGGTATTAGACTCAAAGAAAATACATCTAGCATGATTACAGTAGCAACAGTGGGTCGGGATTTGCTGGTGCTATTCCTGGCTCTACCAGTAACCCACTGTGTGCCTACTGTCAAATGACTTAAGGGGGCATTTGTAAAAGTAGGCCAGTCACCAGGTTATTTTACAAGATCTGACTATTCTCTTCTTTCATCCTATTCTTCCACTTTATAGAGAAGCTTATGCAAAAGCTGGAACGGCATGCTGAAATCTAAATATTTGCAATATGCTAGCTCGCCATTCAAGCAGCTGACTTCTTAGGATTAACCTTCTCTTGCAGCTGAACTCTTAATGTCTTTGGTGCCAATTTACTGATTTTGCATTAATTTTTAAACTGACGTATCTCCATTCTTGTGCTGCCTTCAAACAAGTTGTGCTCTAAAATGGTAAGCACCTTTGTATAAAGTTTAAGCAAACAGTTAAGAGTTTGTGTGTTTGACTGGAGCTATAGATCAAAGCACCCTATAGCTATGTGTATATAAAGCACAGAAAACTGGTTTTCCAATCTACAACTAGTGGTAATTATTCTTCCTGTGTGGGGACTAATCACTGTCCAAAAAAGGAACAGATTTCTTTCCAAATATGCTGAAATTTAATTATTTAAATGTATCGAAAGACAGCAGGCCCACATAGAAGCTGTTTAGTTTTTGTCTCTTTCTCTGTATGAAACTGCTCCTTTTCCAAGAGTTTTAATTTTTATTTAAGACCACAGTAGTTTCTATTCAGTGACAGATGAGGTACTGTGTATGTGTGTAAAAAAAAAAAAAAACAAAACCAAAAAAACCCACTGTCTTCCCTCCCCACCTCCAAAGATTTCTAACCAAAACAACAAAAAAATAAAAATTTCTTAGTTCTGAAGGATGCAGTGGCCAAATAATCTGAATGACATCAAGTAATTATTAACACAAATCTCAAATGTCTAAAGACATAAAGTCCTTTCAAGGCAGCTTAACAACAAAGGGTTGTAATGAAACCAGCACATGGCTGAGGACTGATTTTTATTTTTTTTTCAGGATCAGATCAGGAGGCTGGGAAGCTAGACTACACACAGATAAATGCTGAGGAGCTACAAGCTAGAGATCTCACAGTGACCGGTTTCACCAAGGGGAATCATGTTTGCATTGTAAAACAGACAACAGAATCCCTTGGATGACAGCAGCAGCGAGGTCTTTCACGGTCATGACTATAATTTATCCCAGCTGTCAATAGAATAAATAGTTTGGCATTCTGTGTCACTTGATTCAAGCATGAGCGTAACTGAAAGATCCTTCTGACTCCACCATGAGATCCTGTATCAGACTACATAAAGGACATCCCCACCATTATCCTATGTCTCATTCCACTCAGCCTAGCTCCAGTAACATCTAATAAAGAGCAGAACAAGGACGTTATCTATACAGCAGCACACAAAGAACCACAAAAAACCCCAACCAACCAAACAAAAAAAACCCACCCAACAACAAACAAACAAAAAAAAACCCCAAGTGACACATCACATAGAAATGCCTTAGAACTGAAAGTCAGTAGTACAAATATGCCCAAAGTATTTCTTCTGGTCTTCCTCTCTGGTGGTTGCCAAGTACTATTTCAGGGTAACCAAAGGCCCTCTCACTTGGCTGAGTCATACTTTATCTTGCTATTAACTCTTTATGGTTGTCTAAGAGCTAGCTCTATTCCAAGACAGAAAAAGCAGAGGAAGAAAACCCGTTCTTTAAAGTTTTGTAGGCTTCTCCAAATCATTTACCGCACTGGACGGCGAAAGGTATTTGGAGGTGACGGGAACGCGGAGCTGGGCTTCCCGTGCCCCGCAGGCTGGGCGGCAGAGGCAGCACCTCTGGCTGTGGCCGCTCCGGTCATGTGCCGAGAGCTGCAGAGGCTGGGGACGTGCTCACACGCCTCCCGTGAGACACAGCCCTGCACCCATGTTTCGGCGGTTATTTTCACACCGGCTCTGTAGTTAAAAGCCGGTGATGGAACAAAGCGGAGCGGACGCCGACAGGCGAAAGCCGCTGCTCGCCCTTTCGAGGAGCGGCCTGGCAGCGGCGGCGGGGACGCCTCACGCTACCCCCAGACCGGGGCGTCCGCCGGCTCTGCACCGCGCCAGCCCCATCCATCCACGCCGGCGGCCGCTCCCGCAGCCTCCCTCTCGGCGACGAGACGACGCCTGCTCCTCAGCCAGCAGCGGCGAGGCC
>WTSP01018517.1:3554-28652 GCA_025331215.1 Actenoides lindsayi
TAAAAAAAAAAAAAAAGAAAAACATTTTAAAAAGAGGCAGTCTTAATCGGTCTGGGATTTGATTAAAGCTGTACAGGAGAGGCCATAGTATAAAAGAAAGTCAACGATAAGGGTGTGATCAGCCCAAGTCATGCAGTAGCCTGGAGTTCAACCAGCTCAGTGGCCCACGAACGAGTTTTGTTCCTTCCTGCGCAGAGAAGATTCTTCCGTGTCGCGTTGCTCAAACCTGGAGGGAGCAAGTTGGCTTCGTTAGGTCAGTGTGTGGTTCTCAGACTTGAGCAGTTCCCCCTTAACTTCCGTGTAGAAGCCTGTTGTCTTCTGCAGAATATGGAAGGTGCTTGGCCAACCCCCCCAAAACTTTCCAAGTCAGAGTATTACCCGTCTCTGATGGTAAATAACGAGGTCTGTTGATGCGCTGTGGGAACAAGCGCTCTCCTGAATTAATGTGGGTGCAAGTGGCTTCTCAATTCATCTGTCAGGGTGTCAGCTCTTCTCACAGCTCCCTTCACAGAATTGCTAGTTCAGTGTAAAACTCCTACAGGAGCTGTAAGCACCCATGGACCAACTGGGAGGGTTACCAGCCTGGCTGCAGATGAACTGTCCCCCTGGGAGGGGTCCAGGGAAGTGTAAAACCCCTTCCAGATACTTACTTTCTACATACTTGGATTAATAGTGTAGTCAGGTGACCTGTCTTCAGGTTTGAATTGACAGAGAGGTGGGACGCTTTTTTCTGTCCTTAATCATTCTTGAAAAACAGAGCATGGGATTTTTAGCTCCCAAGTCTGCTCTCGGTTCCGCTGTTTGCCCGTAATCAGCTGCTTTGGTGACGGTGCATTGTGCCGTTCTGCCTTCACCCAGGCCCCTGGGAATGGCGTGCACTCCTTTTTTACATGACTGAAAACCAATTTTCCAGTGCTACTGCTATTCTTCCCCGTTTCTATCCTCCTCCTGGCCGTGTGACTGTTAGAATTCCTCGTATTTTCTTGAATTCCTGGTAAACTCGACTCACGTTGAAGTCGCTTTGCAAAGCGACTGATGTTGCAAATTCATTACAGCTTCGCCGAAGGATTAGAAAGATCCCTGAGAGAGGAAAAGTTTAGTTAACAAGCTGGGGGAGGGGAGCGACAACAGGAGGGAGAACTAACACAGAACAGTTTTGTGTTTGTTTTTTCTCTCTCTCTCTTTTTTTTTTTTTTTTAAAAGTCTCACTGCCTGTGTTTCTGGTTGGAGGAGCCCAAAATCGCTAACCTCGCTGAATGCCGCTCTTCAAGGCCCTCTTATAAATCTCACCCTGCTGGCTGTGAAGCTCTGCTAGCGTGGCAGAGTGACCCGACTCGCCCATAGCTGCCCGTTAGGCTGAACGGTCGGTACCGGTTGAGCGGCACTGCCCGGCAAAGAAAGGCTTCCCTCGGCTGCTGGGTCGCTGCGCTGGGAAAGGTGCGCTGCGTCCCTCCCGGGGCCCGCTGGCTCCATCAGCTTTTTTGCAGCTCTTGCCCTTCGTGTTTATATTTGGAGCGGTTGGCTCCGTTTCCCCTCCGATTTGGCAGCCTTTGCCAAAGGGCCGTTGTCGAAGAACTGGAGTGACTGGAGAAGCCTCTGCAAAGAGAAGGAGAGGGAGCTAAACTAGCCTGGAGTTTTGCATGTTTTCTATGAGTCGCTTTAGTTAAGTGCTTTGCTAGAAGAGTTGGAAAACAGTTGTGTTTGGTGGGACACCAGTAACTCTTTCCCCACCTTATTCAGGTCTCAAATGTCCTGCCTTTGCCTTGTCTTGGGATTTGGTCTGGCTTTGAGTTCTTTACATAAATACCCATTCTGTCTGAGGAGAGGGAAACGTAGGCCTGTCTTTTGTCTCGGCTAATCCTTCCCCTGATGGGCATCTCTGGCTGCCTCGGGGGGGGTTTCAGGTGAAAAATTTGGAAACTTTGAAGGGTCTGAAGCATCTGCTGCTGCAGGGCGTAGCAGGATGTACAGAGAGGTGCAGGAGAGGCCGACTTCATGACAAGAGTGGAGCAGGGTTTTGATACGTTGAATTATGTTTCACTGGCACTTCTGACAGCTTCCAAAAAATCTTGTCTTGCTGCAGAGAGTTTTTATTTTGAGACTTTTCCAGCTGGTTTATTTTTTGCTGTGAGTTTGTTTGGGTTGTTTGTTGGTTTTTTTTTGCTTTACATTAAATGACCAGCAAACCCTACTTTTATTTATGCATACTTTATTGTTTTATGTATATACCTTTTTTTTTTTTTAAAGCAGCTTATGTTTTTATATATCTTTGGCCCTGATATTTTGGTAGGGTTGGGGCCAGCATAGTCTCGATCCCAACCCAGAAGGAAGCATTTGCCCTGGCTGGGTTTCTGGGCGCGGAGGGACACCGCGCATGTGCCTGCAGATGTGGTAACATGAGCGCTCTTGGCAGTTCTGTTCAGCGCAGTCGTACCGCTGAGATCTTGCGCTCTTCTTACTCCGTCCTAAATCTCTCGATGCGAAGGCAGATGAGGTCAGCCCGAATCGACGAGCTGAAGCCGAGGGCACCAGAAAACCATTCGCAGTGAGAATCTGATGAACTCGTCGCATTTTGGGACTTGCAAACCGCGGTTCCCACCTGCATGGTGCACGGATGTTGCTCGTGCGAAACCGAGCGTAAGCAGAAATGGCAGCGTGGGCAAGAGCTGGGCACTCGGACCGAGCTGTGGGATCGCCGCTGCCGCGCGCAACGGCAGCGGAAAGCGGTAGGAGCCGGGCTGCAGGATCCCGACAGAGGCAAGGAGGAGGGTGTTGAACTTACACTTTGCCTTCAGACACGGCTGCTGGATGGACTGGTGTCACGTCAGACGTCCGTAGCGGTCCGGAGCCATTTGAAAGGGCACGGTACGGGACTGTTAATAAGGGAAAGTTCTCTGTTCTTTTGTTCCTTTGCTTGGGAAAGTGCCAGTTTTATGCTGACTGGCACTGATGGAACTGAGAAGTCCTTTTTCTTTTTTTTTTTTCCTTTCCGTGCTGCTGTGGGGTCCATTTCTGCGCTGACTCCTCAAGTTCAGTAGGATGCAGCGGCTTGCTTCGAGGTGGGGTTCGCAGCCGTGCTGGTGCTGCTCTGGAGCTGGTCTTTCCTGGTATGTCAGACCTGCAGGCGTGGCTCACGGGAGCCTTGCAAACCCTGGAAAGGTCTTCCCAGAGGAATTCCAGCTCCTCCAGGCATTTGCAAAGGAAATTCTTAATTGGATTAGATTCGTAATACTAATCTGCTAATGACTGTTTGTTATGGAGATCTTGGCACTATCTTGTAAATATATTCACCTTCATTTAGCTTGCCTTGTGTCTTTTTATCACATACAAGCTGGGTGCTGTTAAGATTGTACAGCTGCCTGCGGATCTTGTAGTTGGGAATGGGAGGACTACTGTGTTTATTACACAAAGCTCTATCACGCTTTCCTAATTCTCCCCTCTCTCTCTTCTTTCTCCGTGTTGCTTTAGGTGGGGGTAGTAAAAAGGAAACAGTCATGATTAGCCTGTCTAACACTGGGCTGTACTTCTCTTACAGCCGGTGTGAAGGGCATCTCGGGTGGGTGGTGTCCCCATGCTGCAGTCACCGACAGAACTGTGTATTTATAGCAAGAGTTAGGGCCAAACTTGTGTGTTTTTTCCTCCCAAAGTGGCATTTTTTCTGCCTTGGGTTTTAGGTGCTGTGGTGATGGTGTGAACACCTGCACAGCGGGCTGGGTTCCTGGCTGTCTCCCTGGGTGGACAGCCAGAGTCAATTTGAATTTTCAGTTGTAGCATCGATACTGAAACAGGTTTTCTACATAGTAAAGGCACTTACATCAATTCTTCTGTTTACTGACCCACGCGAGTGGATGTTAAATATTTTTCTTGCTAGACTGACTCAGTGGTACGTGTCAGGTTCTTGAGTTTTTGCCCTTATTAATCCTCAGTAGCAAGTAACAGGAATCTGCCGTGAAGAAAGCGAGCAGTGACTTCCAGAGTAGGAGAGAGGTGTGTGTATCTTCCTGAAAGTAAGTATTACAAGATCTGAATATTTAGGGAGTGCTGCCTATGGCAATATAAATCACATGGGAGAAGGATGTACCTGTTTGGGGTGTTTTTTTTTAACCAGTCAGGAAGTGATCTTGTGAAAATGCTAATGTCTCTGAGAGTATCATATGGCTTTGTGATAGGGGGATGAGCTACTGGGTTTGAAAGAGGCGAGTGTAAGCCAAAAAAAAAAACCCCAAACCATCTTGCCATGTCAGGTTACAGGCTAAAGTTGTGGGGTTTGTGGCACAGATTGTCAGAGCTTTTTCTTCTTAGAGCAGTCGATTCACGCAGCCTCCAGCTCCACCACTCGCTAGATGTCTGCCCAGCTTCCTCGAAGGAATGCTGCAGTATCCAGTAACTCTGGCAGCTGAGTAAAAATAGTGTCGTACCTTCTCTTTAATGAAGGGGTTGACAGCTACCAGTTGTAATGCAGTTACATACCTTTTTAGGGTATGGAGTAAATGCTCCCTATAGGCAAAAAAGAAGAAGAAGAAAAAAAAACAAACCCCAAACCCTATAAATCATTCTTGCAGTTGATGTATCAGATCTGAGTACAAAAGGCAAAGAGCATCTCAGCCAGCTGGGGGAAATCGAGCGCCCGAACCCAACTCTAACCTATTTCTGCTGACGTCTGCTCTGCACGAGTCGCTTGAAGTGAACTAGATGGAGCTGGAGATTACTGACTTTGAACCCTGTGGAAAGCAGTGGCCTGAGGATGCAATTTCGCAGGCTGAGAACCCCACGCTGAATTTCTGGCAAGCGCCAGTGATTGGTGTGAAACACCTGCCTGTACAGCCTCTGACTTTGGGCATGTGAACTTCCCAGTGATCTCCATCTAGAATAGCAACAGGAGCAGGGGATGAAGGTGATCCAGAAAAGGCAGAGAAGAATGTATACCCTGCTAGAAGGGCTTTTTTTGGTGGGTATTTATATTGCTGCTCTTTTCCACCTCTTGCCTGGTGTTCTTGGGAAAGCCTAGTCCACGTGTAGATGTCAGAATTAAACTTGTGCCTGCATGAAGACAAATTCATACTTTTGCTTTTATGGGTCTGTCCTTCATCCTCTTCTGATATGCTGCTTTCTTTTTTTTTCCACCTTACTGCTTCTGTCCTTTCACCCCGTCTCCTTTGAACACATTCCATATGGCTAAGGCTGAACATGTTCCCTCCTCAGAAACCTCTCAGACCTGTGTTTTGATTTATTTTTTTTTTCCCCCCACCAGAGATGTCTCTTCATTCATTGTTCTTTAAAGACAAGATTGGATGAGGCGATTCTCACTACAGCTGTGTTGTTCTCAGCCCTCTTTCTTTTCCCTGATGCTGCCCTATGTGTCTTGGATGTGTGTAAAGATCTGAACACTTAATAATGGAGCTGGACATTGAATTCAGGCTATTGTTACTATTGTCTGCAGTACAGGCACGAGTGATGCATGGGAAAGAAACAGGAATCGGGATGTGCAGAGTGCCTGAATTTCTGGGTCTGACCCAAATTTTCCAAAGTCAACAAGTCTTCCTACTGATTTCTGCTTATAAATACAAAGCTGGACTGTTCCCTAGCAGATAGGTCCCAAATATCAAGAGTTCATAATGATGAAACTACTTCACCAAAAAAAACCCCCACCTCGGTGTGGTACAGATGATGGTATGGACTTTTTTAATGCATATTTATTTATATCTATGTAGACTTGGTTTTTTTAGATATATATTTGGAAATTTAATGCCTTAAAAAAACAATACTTCCTTTAATTTCTTTTGTCGACTGCTAATGAAGATAATAACTAATTGGTTGTCTAGGGAATGGTCTCTGTAGGCCAGGTTCTTTCTATAAATAGAAGTAACTAATTACATCAGGTGATCACATGTTTACATGCAGCTTATCCAGTTTATTTGACTCTCCTGCTTGTCAGGTCTGAGGCAAAAAAATTCTACTTCAACACGTTGGAGAGAACTCTTCTGATTGCCCAGGAAGGAGGCTGGACCCCTGGTAGGGCCGGAAGCGAAGCAAGGTAGATAACTTCCATGAGGTTGTACTTAGCTCTCTCTTCCCAGGATGAGAGGAGCAGGAGCAGTTTGAGGAGGGATGTAAGTGACTCCCCTGGCTTCAAAATTCACAAAAAACTTAAATTTGTGACACACCAGTTCTTTGGCTTGTGAAATGGTACCTGGTTCTTAGGATCGTGGTAGTGCTGCTGCCAGAGACTTGAACCGTGGCCGGCAGAATGTTGTGCCCTTGCAGTGGTGACCACTGCCTGATTTGGAAGGTAGGAGTAAAGCACACAGGGAATGAAATTTTGGGATCTAGCATACCTGGCAATATTACTTCTTAAATTGAAGAGTTCGTGTCTTCCTCTGCTCCCATACTGGCATGTGGATTGTGGTAGAGTACCTTTATTTTTTCCTTCCATGCATCTTGTTTCTCACTGTCTGGCCATATAATGGTGTTTTAATCCTGCTTCTGTTCTCTGTCTGTTGTTGAACCCTTATTACCAGCTCTGGCCGTGCTGTTGGAAAGATGCATGCTAAGCAAGTGCAGTGTTCCAGATGATGGGATAACTGGTGACCTGTGAAACGCTCATTTTGGTTCCCTTCCTTGCACAGTGGCAGCCAAAATAATCATGTACTGACCTGTCCACTGATGTCCAGCTCTCCTTGCTGGATGTAACTAGTTTAGAACTTTTTATATGCACGCTCGAGACTTTCACCTCAATGTGAGCAAAGTTATGCTGGCTGCTGTCGAGTGGGTTTGTTCACTAGTTCCCTCAGGAGGAGTTGCGCTGCAGATCAAAGTGTAGTGGCTGATGCTCAGTAATTAATGGGAATTGCACTGCTGGTTTCAAGTAGGATACCTTACATGTGAGCCTAACTGAGACCAGAAAGTTCCTGCAGCTCACACTTCTGGGTTGTGCTTAGAGGTCTGTAAAGAATAAAAGTTAGGCCAGGCTTATCTGAAATTGGGTGGTCTCTGCACTGGTGCTTGAGAAATCTGCAGCTTCATCAGGAGGATTGTTTCTTGTACTCCTGAGTGTCATGACTTTACCCCTGTTAATGAGCAGAACTTGCAGACCTTCACTGAGTAGTACAAACCACTGCAGCACAAGCTGAGGAATAATCCTGACGCTGCTGGAATGGAGGAGGGAGCTGACTGTGAGCTAAGAACCATCTTTGAGGTAATGGAGCCTGCCTTCTGTCTTCAGTAAACTCTGCTGATCCAAGAGGTGCGATAGGGAGGTAAGAGAGTTGCAGTGGGGAGGAGCTTTAAACAGGCTGCAGCTGTTGGCTTGGGTTTGCCTGGTTTTATTACGCACAAGGTAGAGGCTCCAAGCTCCGGGTTCCAGGTGTCCCCCTCCTGCAGGGTTTTGGAGCAGCTGTGAACAGAAGTGTGTAACTTGGGCGCAGCGAAGCTGTTTCAGAGAACTGACTTTGGAGATGACGCAACTTTCTCTGTTTCTCAATGGGGCGCTTGTGATGCCCTGACAGTGAGGTTGGTTTCCTGGTTTGTTTTAGTTACGGCTGCCATTGAGGCCCCGCTGTAGGAAGCCAGGGAGCCTTGTTCTTTATGAAGCTGGTGGAACAGCTGTAGCTCTGTCCATCCTTGGGATAAATAGGCGGCCGAAGGAAGAGCTGAAAGCCTTCTTCCTTTCTCTTAACTCACAAACGTAACCAACATCCTTCATTATAAGCCTCTCATTGAGTCTTGGTAAGTTAATGAGAAGATTTCTGAGACGGAAAAATGTTCTTGCCCGTGTTTTTTTTGTGGGGTTACTGTTTTCCCCTGCACAGAAAAAAAAATATCTGAGTCCAATTGTTTAAAACAACTGACGTCAAAGGCAAGTTATTCAAGAAAGCCTCGCCAGACCCTGGTTGATTTTCCAGCCCGCACTGTCCCAGCCTGGTAGCTGGCTGTGGCCTGGTGGGTCCAGAGTGGGCTCTCGGTGTCGTCAGCGTGCCTTTGACACAAGATGGCCACCAGGAATGCCATGTGTAAATAACTTCAGCTTTGCCTGTAACCGGTTCCTTTGAGAGCTAGGGCCCAGCTTGTACTGAAGAAGGTGCCATTCCTTTGAGCATTTGTTTACTTATTTATTGAGGTCAGCAAAGTGAAGAGTAATTACAGGATTTGGACTAACAACAGGCATCTGATGTATGAGAGCTCCAGAGTGTGAAATTGAAAAGCTGAGTGGCTTCATGCTGTCGTTTGCTTGATAAAAACTAACATACAGATGACTTTTGAAGATTTTATTTTATGTTTTGGTTGGGGTTTTTATTATTTATTTCATCATAGCCATTTAAATTTTATTTAAGGGAGGCTTTGCATAGTGTTCTGACCGTGGGAGCTAGTCCAAAAGTTTACAAGAGCAAGTCTTGACAGCACAAATCTGGTATGAATGTCAGGAGATGCTACTTAACTCTTCTAGAAAAAGCCATGAGACTGGTACTGTGGCGAGTGGCTTCGTAGCAGTGTAGTGGCATTTGAATAGGCAGTGATAACCAACTCCTTTCATTTTCACAGGCTTTGTGCGAGTTGCTCTTCCAGGTGTTTGTGTAGATATTAACTTAGAAAGTCAGCCTCAGTTTCTCAGAGATGTCTTAAATTCAGAAGCTTGTTCTGCCGAGCAGATTCGATTCGGGTCACGCCAAACCTTCCAGGTAAAACAGCTCTGGCCACCACTCCTGCCAGCGATGACGAAAGGGGAAACTTTCTGAAACTAAGCTTCAGCAAAAGGGTACGGAACAGTACAACCGATCGGTGTGTAGCTGAAAGGAAATGTGTTGTAACTGAAGATAAAGTTGGTGCTGTGCAATTCCAAGTCCTGTTGGCAGCGGATGCTCCCGGCTGGAGATCTGCATTCTAATGAACCTCTGAAAGATGGGGAGAAAACAGCCCTGGTGCTCCTGTCAAAGCTCTAATTCTTACCTTGCTTGTGAAGATCGAGTGTCTTGTTCAGATTTAAAAATCAGATTCTCTTCTGCTTATGTTAAAAGGGTGAAGAATGTGGCCATAACTAGTTAATTAAACCGGCATTCTTTAGCGCTTCCCTGGCTTTCTGCTCAGACCCAGGAAATGCTCTCTGCTCGCAGAGGGGCCGGCAGCTCAGGAGCAGCATTCATCAGTCTTTGTTAGTGCCGCGAGCTGCCTTGATGAACAGTTCATTAACCAGGAGAAGCAAAATCAGTCTCTTAATACACTTGCTGTAGCAGCTAGGCCCTGACAGCGGGGGAAAAAAAAAAAAAGCAACCCAACCAACCAACTCAGGAGGCCAGTCTGAGAGCTAAAACCTTGCTGCTGGTCTGCAACTAATCTTTCCCCCTCCTTCCACAGGCCTTTGGGTAGCAGGGTTCATTAAAATGCTTCCCTAAGCTGTCAATTAAGAGTAGCATTGTGTGTAGGATCTCATGGTTCTCGAGCAGATAGCTCGAACATAACGAATGGGACAATAACAGAGGCGCTTAAGAAGAAACCTGTGCTGACTCTTCCAGGTTCGCTGCGGTTATTAATTGTTTCATTGTAAAATGCCTCAGAATGAGGTAACAGTTAAAACAAATAACCGGAGGCAGCTGGCAGCGCGTGGGTCCCTGGCACGCCGGGCGTGCGTTGGAATGGGGCAGACGTGTTTCCAGCGGTTCAGGCACGCTCGTCGGGAGCTTCAGAGGGCTAAAATTCGCTGTGAACAAACCAAAGCCTTTTTATTTTCCTCTCCCCCTGGGGTGCTGGGAGGGGGGCACAGGCGGGATGGAGCTGTGCTCGCTGTAGCTGCGGATCCAAGAGCTTGGGTTTGAGCAGGAGGAAAACCCGAGCTGCTGCGGGATCCACCTTAGGACTCGGAACGGGTTTGTGCTGCAGCAGGCACAGGGGGATCGTTTGTTGCTCTCCTCCTTCCATCCCCCCCTTCCCTGCTTCTGTTAGCAAAAGATTCGTTTGGGGCAGGGGGGAGTTGCTGCTTCAGCCGGACATTTGAGGCTTCGCGGAAAGCAGCCAGTGGTTGAGGGTTTGGTGCTGTCCTCTAGAGCCCGATCTCCTCTTCATCCAAGTCCTCCAGGAAATGAGAAACATAAGCTGCAGGTATGTTTGTGCATATATATGCAGAGTGCTGCATTTCTGGAACGCCTGGAACACAGAGGCCTCTGAAACCCTGTGCTCCTCCTCAAAATGGCTGCCAGATGTGTTGGCTCTACTGAATTCCCCAGAGCCTGACACCAGCAGTGCCGAGGTTATTGCCAGTTTGGTTCTTGCCGTGTTCTCCCTTCAGTCTTCGGGGCAGAGCGGCGTGAGCCCGCGTGTGAGCCGTGGTGGCCGCGGTACCTGCGGAGGCTGTGCTGGCACGCGGGGCACGCTCGGGGCAAGGCTGGCCGGGACTGCGCTGAAACAAAGGAAGCGTGTTTGTTTTTACAGCTCAAGCTCAGCGGCCTGGGCTGGGATCCTGTGCCATTTCCCCGTGTCAGGAGGGAGATTCTCAAGGAAGACAGCCTCTCCCTTTGCTTCAAGGCACGGCTCTTGCTGCCCAACAAATACGCATATGCCTGTCAGTGCTGGAGAAGGCTTCAAGCTTAACTTGGATTTGGTTTGATATTTATCTGTAGGTGCAATAAACAATATAGAGACTCCTGAAGTGAACCACAGTCTGGCTGCCCCTGCTCCTGTGGCTTCTTGGGCTGCTCTTGTAAGCTCCTCCTTGCTCGTGTGGCCGCACTGCTCGATCACCTTGTAACCCAGTCCGTCCCAGCTGGATCCCTTGTAACCCATTTCCCAGGCAGTGGGAGATGGAGCAGCCGGGTCCTGTGGTACCTCAAGCGTTCAGCACAAGAGAGCAGCCTCATTATGCAGCTGCCCCTGGCATCGGTAGACAGAACTTTTAAAAGTGTACCTTAAAGCCACACAGTGTGGTGGTAACTGGCTGTTTTTCTGACAGCATGTACACTTTCCCTGCAACTGTCAGCAGTTTGCTGAAATAACAAATCTTGATGATAAAAAGGTGTTGGAGAGTACATGAGCTAGTAGTAGGATCCGTAAGGAAAGTGTATCATCTAGCATATGCTGCTCTGTCTTTTAACTGAGGAAAAATGCTTCTCAAAATACTCCTCCTTCCTCCTTCATCTAATTTGCTTTGGTTTATTTCTAGCATCAGAATGAGAATGTCATTTCGGTGCGATACAGCTTTTATAGCAAGCGCAGATCCATATGAGTAGGATGTATCTTGCGCTTCATAGCCAAGGCAAGCTGGTTATGGTGACACTTTTAAGAGTATTTGGGTTGTCTTAAGATAGAAAGTGGTTTCCACCATTAAGTAAGTGTGCCCAGGGATGGAGTACGGGAGAAGCAGTGGGCAGACTTGATGGCAGCTTGTTCAGTTGGACTCGCAGGTGGAAACGCCTGGGTATGTGGCTGCGCTTGCTGCACGGGAACCCGTGGAGTCTGACGTGGAGTAATGGAGTTATTTAAGGAGGCGTTGGTGGTGGGGGGGAGGTGTGTGTGCTACATGCAAGGGAACCTTCCATTTATTTTTGCTATTCGATTCTGAGACCGTCTCCTGAAACCGTGGAGCACGATGAGACGGGAGATTGGGCTTCTTGGAGCCGTCCTGCTCGGCGGGCGTACGGGGCAGCCAAACTGGGGAGCAGCCCTGTGAAGAAGAGGAGGAAGCGCTGGGAGCGGAACCTGCAGAGCTGCCCCGACTCGGGCTGCCTTGGCCACAAGAAGAGGCGTGCCAGAAATAACAGTAAAGCCTTGCTTTGTATTTCCCTTGCAGCAACCCGCCGCTCAGCGAGGAAATGCTGCCGCCGGGGGAGTGGATGTGTCACCGCTGCACCGTACGCCGCAAGGTAAAGCCTCTCCTCGCAGACCCCATCCCTGCCCTCCCGCCTGCCCGTTTGAAACAGGAACCTTCTGGGTTGTACCTTCTTCCCTTAACGTGCACGTCCGTGCCACCAGAGTGGCTCTTTGCGCTCGCAGTCGTGAAGGGCTTTGTGAGGAACCAGGCTTAAAGAAAACGAAGGGCTCTTGACGAGACTCTCCTGCTATTTTTTAACCTTGCTGCTACGAACCAAAACCTGAGTGCCCGATACGTTCTTGTCAAGCTGTACCTTTGTAACTGTTTTCCTTGCCCCCCACTTCTGGAAGGGAGGGAGAGGCTCAGAGGGAGTGGGGATGGCTCCTGTGCTCGAGGAGGTGAGCTGTCTACAGGCACAACAGGAGTCATGTTGATGCAGCTTGGGCACCAGGGCTGTGATTCTGGTTAACGTGTGTTTTTTAGTAGTGTGACTTCACAGCAGTTTCACATCAGCAGAGGGTGAAATCACAGTGAGCTATGATTTCCTGGGCTGTTGAACAGGATGGGGAGGAGATGATTGGGCAAGATTGTGGCTTGTCTTTGTTGGGTTTTTTTTTCTTTTTTCTTTTTCTTTTTTTCTTTTTGTTTTGTTTTTTTTTTGTCCTTGATGCTCTTTCTCCAGGAAGCTGTCTTGCACAATGTAAACATCTTATTGCTGTGACTACGTAAGACTGCATAGCAGAGGGTTTAGAAACTGCACCAAACTATCTAGCAACTGTTCTTTTGAAGTGACACCCAAAACAGATTGGAAGAAAACTGTCTATTCAGCCTTTTGTTCCTCAAGTGATTGCCTTGTTATGTTTCCAGGGGACTGTTCAGCCATCTGCCAACAGTAAAAATGAAGGTTGCAGATTGAAAAAATAATAATAAAAAAGAGACAGAGGAAAGAAGGAAGTTAAAAAAAAAATAAATCCCCAACTCTCCTGTGTTTAAAATTGCCTGATAACATTTTGCTCCTTTTACAGACCATTTTAGCCATCGAGTAGGTAGGTTCACCCAAACTGGTGATGCTGCCAGGCACTGGAGCAGTGCATGGTTGCCCATCCTAGGCCATGCAGCATCCCCTTGGGCTGCAGAATGGATCTGATGGTGATTGAAATGTCTCATTTCCCTCTGCTGCAGTTTTCCCTGCCCACCTTGTTCGAGATGCCTGTCGTCAAGAGATAGCAGAGTGGTGTTTGTGTATTGTGCTCGTGTTCTCATGCTGACCCTCTCCTTCTGCAGTGGGTTTGGATGCACTGCCAGGGTTAATAGGCTGCATTGACAATGAAGGGTCTACCATGGAGTATCTCATTGTGGGCTGGCAAAGTAAACAGAGGTGTCTTATTTGTCAAGTATTTAGGACTAGATTCTGTGCACTGTTGTCCTGGTTTGGACTCAAATATGGCTGAAAGGAGAGACATGCTTCTTCCCCATACTTGGTTCCCTTCAGCAGTTTTGCCATCTGTACTTCAGCTGCAGTCACGTTGTTTTTGCTAGTCAAGGCTTTACTGACTTCAGGGGGGAAGTTGTAGTAAGCGGCTCAAGCCTTTTCAGATGCTCTTTGTCTTGGATTGCATATTTGTCAAGGTTGATGTGCTTTGTTTGTGGCCTCCGTGATAAGCCTGCCTATTCATGTCGTGCAGAAGCGAGAACAGAAGAAAGAGCTGGGGCAGGTAAATGGATTGGTGGACAAATCTGGGAAAAGGACCACCTCCCCCACCAGTGACGCAGACCTGTTGGACAGGTCTAGCAGCAGCATCAGGGCTAATGCGCATGCCAGGATCTTGGAAAGGAGAGCAAGCCGGCCTGGCACTCCCACATCCAATGCCAGCACCGAGACCCCCAACTCAGAGCAGAATGATGTCGATGAGGACATAATTGACGTGGATGATGACTCTGCCATTGCAGAAATGGACTGTGGGCAGCCCCAGCTGAAGCGACCCTTTGAGCTTCTTATTGCTGCTGCCATGGAAAGGAACCCAACGCAGTTCCAGTTGCCGAATGAACTGACCTGCACCACAGCACTTCCAGGTGAGCGGTGGTTTGTCTAGTGTTGGTAAAGGTGTCTACGGTTGCACCCTGCTGCCATCTTGTCTCTTTTCCCTCTTGGCTCCTTGGTAGTTGTGGCTCCAGTGGTGCTTGCTGGTGAAAACGAAGGGTACAGACGAACCCGTGTTGGTCCAACAGCAGGAGATCTCTTTCAGATGTGAACTATGGAGATGCTGCTTCTAATGCTACACCTCCATCAGCACTTGGGATAGAGGCTTCCTGTTGTCACCTCAGTCTAGGTCATCTGTCTGGAGAAAAAAATTGTAGTAGTCAAAATACTTGATTTTGACTTATGATTTGAAAAAGTAGTAAAAAAGTAATGACTTCGGGTATAGGATGTCACTGAAATGGTTAACTATAAAATATGCCTGCCTTGAAATACAGTCACTGTCACTTAAGGCTAGATAAGGTGGTTGATAAGAGTTCCTTAAGCAGCTCTCTTTGCCTTTTCTGTTTGCCTCTGCCCAAGATGATTATGTGTATCTACCAGCAAGCAAATCTCTGCTATGTGAGTAACCCAAAGCCTTTTAAAATTTACTTTCAGGTACTAGTAAGAGGAGAAGAAAGGAAGAAACCACAGGAAAGAATGTCAAGAAAGCACAACACGAGTTAGACCACAATGGTTTGGTTCCCTTGCCGGTGAAAGTCTGCTTCACATGCAACAGGTACTTGACTCTTCCAGGGAAGCTGTTCAGTGTAGCTGCACCCTTCGTGGGGCCAAAGTTCTTGCTGAAAAAAAAAGCAGTTGACCTGGTCCCTTTCTCATTCATCTTCATTACTTGCTTACAATCCTCTAAACAAATGGGGGAATAATCATCTTTGCTAAATAACAGCTGTTTAACCATGGCAAGTGTAGGTGTGGTTTCTGCAGCCCCGGGTGGCTGTGAAGGGTTTTAAACTGCAGTCTGAAGACATTGAGCCCTCTTGCCTTCAGTATTTTTCTACCAAAGACAATTCTAAAGTGATATGGTGGTTTAGAAAACAGATATTTGTTTATGGTTCGTTGAAGGAAGTATGTGAGGAGGTGACCTTTAGGAAATAGAAGTCTACTGAGAGAGATACAAGCCCAAGGCAAATAGTAAATCTGAAAACCAGTACAAAACGCTGCTGGTTTTTAGAACTGAGTTAAAAAAAAATGCACAGATAAATCCCAGTTCAAAATGTCAGTGAAAAAAAAAAGTGTTATTTCAGGAACCCAGTCGGAGTGAGTTTTTGGAAGTGAGCTACAGACTCTGGTGGGCTTTGGTGGAGAACAGCTGATGGCTTTGTCAGAGAGTGGGAAAGAAAGACTGGGAAATCAGATGTTGTAGCTTTCTGGAGTTTGAGACTTTTTCTGAGAACATCTCCTTTAAGTGAATGCCCCAACTTCATATGTGATTCACCTGAGGAAAATTTTAATAACCTAAATCTGAGGTTTCCTTTTGATCTCTGAATTGTGCTCTAAATGAAGCCACTCAGAACTTCTAATGCAGAAGGTCAGCTTCATGATGTGAATCTGACAGGTGCTTGCAGCTTTCCAGCAGTGGCATCTCTTCTGCACTGGGAAACCCTCGTGTGCGTGGGCAGGTCCTTTTGCCTTGAGTGGGTCTTGCAGAAGGTCCGTGTAGATCAAGTTGCAAATCTCAAGCCTAATTTTAGAGGCAGGTAATACAGAGTAGGGAAATCTGTGGGGAAAGAAAAGCTAAAGTGGTTGTCAGAGTTCACTTGCCTGTTCGGTTTATTTTTATGTTCTGTAGGGGAAATAAGAAATGGCTCTCTCCTTGCAGGAGTTGCAGAGTGGCACCTCTGATTCAGTGTGATTATTGCCCACTCCTTTTCCACATGGATTGTCTGGAGCCACCGCTTACTGCCATGCCTCTGGGTAGATGGATGTGCCCAAATCACATAGAACACGTGGTGGTAAGCAGGACTGGGATTGTGGTATGGTAACCGGATGCTGGAGTGGAACCTGACAGGTCCATTAAAGGATAAAGTACAACAAATGTAAAACAGTCTCTGAGCTCTTATTGCTCCTTCTAACGCTTGTAAAGCTCCTGCTGCAAGCAACATGCTCTCCAAAGGAATATGCTGCTGCTCTCTGCAATAAAATACACAGATGGGGAAACTCCTTGCTGTAACTGAAGCTGACAGCTCAGACTGGCTCACTGACAGCCTGTCTAGTTTTCAGACTGGACTCCTTAAGATCTAGATGAGCTTCCAGAACTGTGATACAAAGCAGCACAGTGCTACAAATAGGGAAAGTAATTCTTTACATGCTTAACACAAAAACCTTTCATTTCAAGGGGGAGTTTTCATTTGTGGGAAGGAGTATGCTTGAGACTAAATACTCAGGGAACAGGAGGCTGTGCCTGGACAAACTGCTACTGAGAGCATTGATGCTGCTTAGTAGGCCTCTGAATGCTTTTGTATTCATCTCCAGCAACACGTCCCTTAACAGAAATGGTTAGTCTGAAGCTGAGCTGATGCTGGATTGGCATTGCTACGAGGTGTTATGAAAGTCTTAGGGTACAACAGAGTGACCCACAGATCCCTAACTCCTGTGGCATTATTTGATCACCCAGCTGAACCAGAAGAACTTGACCCTGAGTAATCGGTGCCGAGTATTTGACCGGTTCCAAGACACCATATCTCAGCACGTTGTCAAAGTGGATTTCTTAAACCGAATCCATAAGAAACATCCTCCAAATCGCAGAGTTCTTCAATCAGTAAAGAGAAAAGGTTTGAAGGTATGTGTAAGCAAGTAGGTGTCGGTGAAACTCCCTGTATATGTATTCCAGGTTGGAAGAGAAGCCAGCACACCCTGTAGAGATAACCTCTTGGGGCAGGAGGAAGAGGGTGGGGTCTGAAGAAATGAGTTGGTGAGAAGTCTGGAAGTCAACAGTTACTTTTTGCCACGTGTGGGATTTAAGAAGCTCTTTTTCCACCAACCATAAAACTCAGCTATTACAAGGAAGCCTTTAAATCTGGCACCACAGGCATAGAAAGTACAACACAAAACCTCCTGAAGGTGACACCACAGTCAGAATTGGGGCTGCTGCATTATCTGTGTTAAACCCCAAAGAGTGTTTGCTGCCAGAATGTCTGAAAAACACCATACAGGTTTCCCTTCTTACTTGGCCTTTTTTTTTGCCTGGCTTCTTCTGTGCTGTAGCCATCACGTTGTGCTGAAGTCACGTCTGACCTAATGAATAAAAGCTATTAATTTCAGTCTTTATTAATATTAAAGCACTCAGTCCTTGAAACTTCTAATGTATTGTCTGCAGGGTTCCTTTGGGTCAGAAAGCAGCAAACTCAAAGCGTAGTGCTGGTGAGACACTTTAAGTAGTCATTTTTTTGAGTAATTGTTCTCATCTGTGATCTTCTTTCTCTACGATGTAGGTTCCTGATGCTATAAAGTCCCAGTACCGACTTCCACCCCCGTTACTTGCGCCTGCAGCAATTAGAGATGGCGAGCTGATCTGTAACGGGATCCCCGAGGAACCCTTGCAGAAGCACCTTTTGAACACTGAGCACTTAGCCAGCCAGACAGAACAACAGGAGGTAAATGAAGTCAAATGCTTGGACTCTGTGTTTGTAGTTGCTTTGGTACAAAGATCCTCTTCCATTTCGGTCGTGATCAGAGCAGTTGTCTGGGAAACCAGTCTCAAAATCATGTCCGAAGGTGACAGGTTGTCTTGTCTCTGACACCCTTGCCTGTTAAAACTTCCTTTTGGTTTTTCAGGTGAAATATAAAACTACTCCATTGCCACTTCAAGGAACTGGTGAAATAGTCTTCTTGCCTTAAGAATGGAGTCGAGGGCTTTCTGTCTAGATGTCATTTTTATTTTCTGTCTGAAGGGCAATGTTTTCCCTTTTGATTATGTAAGGCTGCTCTCCGACACATTTCTTTGTGTGTTACTGTCACGTTTCTGGGCTGCTTTTTACTGCTGATAGAATTGGACTTTTCAATCAAGGTCAAACGAGCGTGTTTAAACCTGGTATGAAACTTCTTGCCAGATTCCACGAGGCAAAGGCATGTTGCTTTGCAGTCAGTGCTGCAGTCAAGCCCTTCTGAGAGGTGGGATTCTTCTATGTGGCAGGTGCACATTCACCATGGAGCTTAGAACTCCGAATCAATCCTTTGGTGTCTTCCTCTGCCTGCTGTAGAAGGAAAGGTGCTCTCCACCCCAGCTTTGGCAGGTGACTTCCTGTAGCGTTGAGGTAGATCAGTATTTCTTTTCAGCGTGCTACAGAGTAAGTTGGAGGATTGTGTTTGGATAGAAGCCCATATTAGTGAAAGATGTGTTTGTAACTAGCCAAAGAGTTCCAGCACTTAACAAGTGAAGAGGAGGAGGAGTTTGGGGGTGAGGAAGTGCATCTGCTGCCCTCTCCCTCCTTTCAGCTTCTGTGTGTACTGTCTCTGGCATGGAGATAAACAGTATGTAAATTTAGTTGTGCTTTTGTACCTCTGGTCAAAATTTTCTGCTGATTGTAGATGAGCATCAGAGCAGATGCTGTAGTTCCAGGTGGTCAGCAGCACAGTGAGGCAGCTGGGTGAACGATGGAGTGAGCGTTGAGGTTTGGAGCACTGTCTGCCTGTGGATCTAACCTGTGCTTTTCTCTTCCTCCCAGTGGCTCTGTAGTGTTGTTGCGCTCCAGTGCAGCATATTGAAACATTTATCTGCTAAGCAGATGACTTCGCTTTGGGACTCTGAACAAACAGAGAAGGCTGATATTAAGCCTGTTATCGTGGCGGACGGCTCACTCGCCAACCCTTACCAGGCAGCTGACAAGGCACCCACACCTTCCCTCTATTCCATGTCATCCTGCACCTCAGGGATTACCACCCAGAATTCCTTGAGCTCCTCGCAATCCCAGCAGACTTTGTCCCAGGAAGATGTCAACTGCAGCTCGTGTATAGATAAATCCAAGAAGGTGTCTTCTTGCGGGACTTCGAACGGGCCGACGGCCTCCGACATCAAAGTCAACGGTCCTCATTTCTACGGCGTTTCGTCGGACCCTTCAGCACAGTTGACTGACTCCCAGAGGCTGATGGGCTCCGGTAACACAATACCTGTTTTGTCTCATCGGCAAACGTGGCCTCGGTCCCTCACGCCCCCGGCCACCTGCGGACTCCCGAACCACACCATTGGAACCATTGTCAAAACGGAGAGCGTAGCGGGACCCGTTTCTTGTGCACAAAGGGGTTCCGCGCCCGTCGCAAGCATGCCCACGTCCATATCGAGCTCCTGTGCCAGCCTGGAGACCACCAGCACTTTGCAAAGGAAGAATGTGCAGACGCAGATAGGGCCGCCGCTGACGGTAGACCTGCGATCTCTGGGCTCCCCTCTGACTGCCACCAGGGCTCTCACCCCTCCGCAGGCTGCCGGGGATGGCATCTCTGCCGTTGGGTCCACAAACAGATTCTGTTCACCAGCACCACCTTCAGGTACGTGCCAAACACCTGATCTTGAGCCCCAGGGCTGGGGAGAAGTGTTTTAGTTGTTCTGAACTGCTAGCAGGATGCCCTCATTTAACTGGGAATTGGGTTTTCTCTGGAGAGCTGGGTCTCAAGTCTTTGTCTTGGGTTCTTTTATGGGAGCCACGGGATGTGTTTTTTGCTCGCTGTGTATACCTGAGAGGGGAACTTTTGTCCTGAGGAGCAAGATAGTAGATCAGTTTGCTTCTGGAAAGCAACAGTAGTTTTAAATTGGAAGTCTGTAGCTGCACAGCCTTGGTGTTGGACAAATGGGGACTTGGGAAGCTCCAGTCTGTTCAGTATCGGCTGGTCTGTTAATGCAGGGTGGTTCTGGACTGAACAGACCATCTCTGTCCCAAGTTGTGCCCAAAGACCTTCCCCTTAAAGAGCCTGTACCCGTTCTTCAGTATAAAAACACCAAGTCCAAGGTGTTGATAGCTGAGAAGTCAAGAGTTACTGCCCGTAACTCCAATTTTGCTGGAGTAAGCTTTCACTTAAGGCATTTCTCCTTCTCTTCCCATTCCCAACCCCAGCTCAACACACCCCCTCTGTGCTGTGGGCTGGGTTTGAAGCAGTCATGGAGAAGCACGCGACAGAGCTGCCTGTCACTTCTCTTCTCTCGCAGTTCCTGGCTGCTCAGGGGCAGGCTTGAGTGGAGTGGTTCAATCTGGTGATTGCAAGAAACGGAGGCAACGTCGTTTTCTTATTCTTTTAAAAATCCCTTAATGAGTAACTTCTGAGCTTTACTTGGTGTTTGGAAGCAGTCCCTGGAGTACTCGGCCTCCTTGCTCATGGCTGAACAAACTCAGTTACTCTGAGGCTGCTCTTTTGACTGTGCCTCGCTTAGAAATGCAAAGCTGGGAGAAGTTTGGTAGCATAAATGAGACCATACTATAGAAAACTTCTTGCTCATGGTTTGAAAGAGCGTTGCAAACCCCACATAATTTTGCAGTTACTGAAGATGTTAAGTAATTGCTCTCGGTGCAAAGCTTGTGTTCTACAAAATGTGCATTAAACATCCTTTTGATGCAGTGTCTCTTGGGAAAGGTGTAAATATTTAGATTTTCCATCTAACACAAATATATATATATAAAAAAAAACAAATTACAGTGCAGATTTTGTTGCTGAGTGCAAAACCACAGATTGTTCATGACCTTTTTTTTTTTTTGGCTGTAAATTTCATGCATATAGCAGTTCTACTTCTAAACGAACCAGCACAAGAAGATCTGGTCTCAACAACGCCTGAAAGGGATTTTGTTTCCTGGCACTTGCCATTGCCTCTCTCAGCTGCCTGGTCACTGCCAAAGCAGTAGGATTTTATTTTGTAAATAATAAAATCTGCTTCTGACTGTCACATTCTTACTAGACAGTGAAGTACACCCCAGACTTGATAATCCTGCAGAAAGAAAAATGTGGCACTTGTGCTTACTATGAATGTTCAGATCTAGACAAACTACTTGGCAAATGTGTAGAGGTTCAGCGAGCTCTTCAGGCTCCTGGGGACTTGGTGCTCATCTCTCCAGTCTCTGCAGGACATCATTTACAGTCTGTCATTGCTGCTGCTTCAAAGAGGGAGTAGGAGATTAAATGTATAGATCCAGAATTTCTCTGACAACTGGAGGTGAGAGGCAGAGCTGCCGTTGGCTCGGTGTCAGAGGCACACACGAGTGCTGTGAGGGGAGGAAAGCTAATGGCCTCCAATTCAGGCCTTTTCCAAAGCACGACTGTGAGCAAAATTAGTCATTCTGAGCAGCTTAGGAGCGAAGTGCAGCCTGAGAGCTGGGTGCCTGTCTGCTGAACGTCACAGTGACATATCTTCTCTGCACCATCTTTCTCTGTAGATGGTAAGGTCAGTCCCAGCACCTTATCCATAGGAAGCGCTTTAACTCTACCCTCATCACTCACTTCAAACTCTGCAGCTATGTTGGACCTCACCAGTTCCCTGAAAGCGTTTATGGATGGCGGTGAGTATTTATTATCAGTCTCTACTGGCCTCATGTTTGCTTCCCTAGAGCTTTTGGTCTCTGCTTAAGGAAAAGTTCCAGAGATACAGAAGGGTTGCAGTCAGGTGAGGGTGGGGCTGGGCATAAGTTACCTTAAATATGTCACATGCTTCCCTACTTGTAGGGTTGCCAAGGCAGCAAGGCCAGTGAGGTGTTTCTGCCTGAAGCTTTTCTGGGGAAGGATCACAAAGCTATTGCTCTATTGCTCGGGCTGCTTTCCAAGCAGAACTCACAGGCAGAAACCTGCCGTGCTGTAGTGCTAGCTGCAATCCAAAGCTGTTCCTGACAGGCGTGAAATCCAGCAACAATAGATCTTGTAGGCAAGTAGTCACCTAAGTGGTGATGCTCTAATGGGTCAGTTAATTTTCTGATTTATTTCTGCTTCTGTCAGTCTTCTCCTAGACTGGACACGGGGTTTTTTTATTATTATTATTTATTTTCCTTTTGTTCCACTTGGCAAGAAATGCCAGACTTTAGTGGAGTGACTTCAGGAAGAGATTGCTGAACAGCCATCATCAGTAGCGTAGCGAGGCTGTTGCCAGAGACGACTTCTACATCTGAAGAACAGCCTTTCTGGTGCTGCCAGTGTGACCCTCTTTTCTGGGGTGAACCCCAACTGCTCAGCCTGCCCAGCCCACCTCTGCTATCAGGAAAGGCCGTTAGAGCTCCACTGCTTCTGCTTGACGTTTTAATGGTCACTGAGGTGGAGAAGGCTCTTGGAAGAAGAGGTTAGAGAAAGCAGACCTCTTTAGGCCTTTACAAATAGACGTACTTCGAAGCTGTCAGCAACAGATCTGCTTTAAAGCTCAGCCAACAGTATTGTCTGAATTTCCCTGTTTGGTTTAATTGCCCCCGCGATGAAAGCGCGTGACTCCAGAATGAGCCTGTGGCAGCTGCAGTGGTGGTTACAGCTTTCCTCTGTGCTCTAGGGCTAGACTAACTAGATAATGGAGCTTCAGCAGAAGGACCCAACCCGCCACCCAAAGGAGTGTGATGTCCACCTCTGCAGACCTGTCGATTCTGAGCCAAACCAGCAGATTTTCAACTTTTACCAGTCCTTGTTCCCTTAAACTTCTGCTTGCAAGTGGGACAGTTAAATCCACTGCAGCTCAGATTGCATCCTTTCCATGAATAACTTACTAATTGCTTTTTGTTTATTGACAGAGATTGAGATAAATATGCTGGATGAGCAGCTGATCAAGTTTCTGGCCTTGCAGAGAATACATCAGCTCTTTCCTTCCAAAGCTCAGTCTCTAGCGAGCAGTGTCAGTTCCCATCAGCAATCTCCTGTGGGAAACCACATTGAAGGTAAGAGCAGCCCTAGAATAGTGGGTTTATGTTGAGCTGTAGCTTTTGGGCACTCCCTTGCCTGTTCATTGAAGGAGATCTCCCTCTTCTTCTGGTGTCTCTCTGATGCTGCCTTTCATGTTTCTTTCCTCTCATCCCCCCTGCTCTGGGTATCTACCAGCCAGAAACTCCTTCAGGTCCCTCCACTTAATTATTTACCAATTATGGCAATGCAGGCACCTTCAGTAATGTCCAGTTTTCTGCTGGAAATCCTTAGTGAAGTTGTGTTTTACTCATCCTAGAATTGGCAAGGGATGGGAAGGTTCAGCTGCTTTTGGTTCCCCCCCCACACACACACCTCTAAGATGGGCAAGAGAAATGTGTGAATTCCTGCTCTCTTTCTGGAGAAGCTGCTTGTGAGACAAGTGCACAAACAGGAAGAACTGGGGCACAGGATATACGTGTGATGTTGTCAGTGCCCCTTCAGAACGATGTCACTGCCAAACTGAAACAAGAAATGCAAATAATGGAGAACAACTTGTGCTGCTGTTGGAAGTCTTCAGATTCCTGAGCTCAGCATTGGCTTTGTTTATGGTCGCTGGTACCTAGCACCTAAAGCTGGAGGTCGAATGTGGCTTCACGTTCCTCTGCTTGCAGCCAGTCCATTTAATCTGCTTTCAAGCACTGACTGGACAGCCTTGTTGTGGGAGCAGTTTTCTGCTCTCCCTCTGCTAGGCCTGGGGGTAAATATCCCAGATAAGATCTTTGGAAAACTGCTAGCAGTTCATAACCTTCTTCTCTGCTTGCCTGCTCACTTGCTGCTGTAGCATCACAGCATTCCCTGAATGCTTTCTCAATCTTCTTTTGAACCCTGCAGTAGGAGGCAGTGCCAGGCTGTGATACGAGCTGCTTTCCTGGGCTGCTCTAACAGAGGAGTTCTGGAAATTCTTCAGCAGTCTGCCTTTCAAAAAGCAGATTGATGCTGTCTTAACCCGGCGCCTTTTGGGGCAGGAACGATGCATCCAGCTGACTGTTTAGCATTGCTGATGAAATACTAGATCCAGATCCTTTAGTGAGCCCTGTTGAGCCAGCAGAGCCAGGCAGATGAGAGAACTTGTGCAGGGTGCTGGGCGGAGGTGGGAACCCCCACATCTCAGCGACGTCGAGTGCCGCACGTCCAGCGATGCCGCTCGGTGTGGCCGCTGTTCTTGACGTAGGTGTCTCTGCAAACAGTCTCGTAATCCTTCTGTCCTGTTCTTTGATTTCACACCCTTGGTGTAAGGCAAGATGGTCAGAGATGTAGTATCAGGAGAGGCCTAAACTCTGCATCTAAGGGGCTTATCTCCAAAAGACAGCTGCTGGAATCTTGGCCAGGCCTGTGCGGTCCAGAGTTTGATCTGCTCCAGAGGAGATGATTTTCTGTCCAGTTAACGTGTGGTTTAGACTTGGCTTCCAGGGAGCTGCTCTGAAGGCTTAGCCCTGGAGCAGCCCTTGCCCAGCATTGCCATAGGGACCTACCTGAGGGCGAAGGAGTTCATCACTCATTCTGTCCAGGGAGCTGGGTTAGTTCCTGGACAAGCCCTGTTCAACCCATGTGTTTTGTTGGGTTTTGTTTTGGTTTCTTTCCCTGCAGCTTCACTAGAAGTGAAATGGCAGCTGTTGAGTTGGTGACATTCACCAGCATAGATTTTGTTTTTAAGTAGTAGTTTGACAGCAAGCCCCATCTCCTTGATTACCCAAAATGGGAGAGGTCAAGAGAGAAGCTAGTGGCAGGAGGCTTGTCTTTTCCTCTGTGTGGCTCCATTGTGCACACTGGGTATTAACATTCCCCAGTTAGGTGGCTTGTGGGGGTTGCAGGAGAGAGCAATTTTCTCTGCTGACTGGCAAAAAGGTGTTGAATGCACAAACATTCCTAGAGGGTTGGGAGCTGGAGTTTAGGCCAAAGCTGACTCTATCCTCCTTAGGATCTCTGCTTTCTGGAGAATCTAGGGCTGGGGACACTGGGGTCAAGCAGCCTTTGTAGCTGATAACATTGTTGAAGTGATTTCTTTTTATCTTGCAGCTCAAAGAAAGGAAGTGCAAGCCCGGGCAGTGTTCTATCCTCTGATGGGCTTAGGGGGTGCAGTCAATATGTGCTATCGAACCCTCTACATTGGGACAGGTGAGTGGCTTTTTCCAATCCTGACCCTCCCTGAGTGTTTGCAAGGTGGGGGTTGGAGAAATCAGACCCATTGTGGCTGCTTGTCCCAAGATTCTTTGCTACCAAGAAACGTGGAAATTCCTCCTCCACTTGAGTCTTTGTGGGGTTGCACCTTTGTAACCTGGCTGGTATCAAAGAATCCCAGCACCGTGGGGGTTGGCAGGGACCTCTGGAGATCATCTGGTGCCACCCCCCTGCCCCAGCAGGGTCACCCAGAGCAGGGGGCCCAGCATCACAGTGTCCAGGTGGGTTTGGAATCTCTCCA
>WTSP01018519.1:0-24863 GCA_025331215.1 Actenoides lindsayi
GGGTAACAGAGCAGTGGAACGTGCTGCCCAGGGCGGTTGTGGAGTCTCCTTCTCTGGAGGCATTCAAAACTCGCCTGAACACATTCCTCCGTGATCTGATATAGGTGATCCTGCTCTGGCAGGCGGGTTGGACTAGATGATCTTTCTAGGTCCCTTCCAACCCCTAATATTCTATGATTCTATGACCTTTCACTGCACTTCCATGAAATCTAAGGATTTCAATTTGTTGCTTTGCATTCAGTGCCATAAGAAATGCCCCAAGACATATCTGCTGTGCTGCCAAAAAATGACCCAGGACCTGCTGAACACTCATATTCTTCCGGACCAGTGGAAGTGGCCAGGTGAGATATCCTAGGGCATCTCAGTGGCAGCAAATACCTACATTTAGGTGGCTGAATTGAGCCTTAACTGTTGATCATTTTGTTTTCTCTGATTTTTCATGTCATTGGGTTGATTAAAACCTTCAGGGTTCAGGGTCAAGCAAATAAAACAAAGAGGAATAGCTAATCTTACACCACATCAGAGAGTTGATATAGGTTTTTATGGGGCTGTAGCTGTAGATGTGCTCCCTTTTGTACATCCAACAGCTGCTGAGTAGGAAACACTAAATAGAAGACACCACAAGAGTGAATGGAAGCGGCTGCAGCCTGCTTATCCCAACCAGTCTTCCTTCTCCTGCCCTCCATTTCCTATTCCTAAAATTGAAATAAAACCCTTTTGTTTGATATCACATTGAAGTAAGCACCTATGAAAAGACAGTGCAGCTTCAGGACAGTAAAGTCTCACTGAAAGGCAAAACTTGTTATAAAATAATATCATCAGTTGTCACTGTGTGACCAAAATCTGTGTTCAGCTCCCCCAAGTCTCCTGAGGCTGTTGTGGTTTCAGGATGGGCTTTTATATAGCCCTGGCAGAAGGCCATGGATCAATATTTAAGTTCAATCTTTTAATGTTTGTTTGTTTTCCCCCAAAGTGTTGTTGCTGTTGCCGTGTACATCCTGAAAGTTATCTGTCAGAACAGCATCGGGCCCTGCCAGATGGGGAAGAGAAAAACTACAAGCGATGCAATAATTTTAATATTTATGACGATGATGATTTGTGCAGACCTGCACATCAAAAACTAATGGATTTCTTGTAAAACATGCAGAGGGGTGACAATAAAAGAGATTTGCACAGGACCTGGTCCTGATGCTTTGTAAGCTAGTAAAAGCAGACAAGACTCAACTTTTAAGGTAGAGGTAATGACAGTAGAGTCAAACCACAAAAGCTCCTGGTTGCAGCAGGTAGGAACAGGAGCAGGATCCAGCAGTATTTTATCCCCCTCAGTTGTCAGACTGAGTGGGATATAATCTAGACCACTAGATGAGAGGAAGGTTTGTTAGTTCTTAAATGTTAGCGCGTAGGGTTTCATGAGCATTTCACAAAGAGATTCAAGGACAAGTAGTTCTTCAAAAGGAGCTTCTTTTTATTTCTATGTCACACGCAACATTTTCAAAGACAGCATTAAATACAGACCAGCCAAGCCCAGAACAGGGCAGGGGAGGAACTCTTTGTTTCTGGATGCACGTGTCACTTCCAAGGAACCCTGTCCCACATCAGAGATAGACATGAGGATGTGGCGGGGCTTTAGTCACACCACCAGAGGAAACATTTTACAAATCATTCACAAAAGGAAAGCTGATGCTTGTGTTATAAGGAATGGATTCTATTTTTAGCAACAGTAAATGGCCTTTCTGCAAACTTACTTTTTGTGGGTTTTTTTTGTTGTTGTGTTTGTTTGTTTGTTCCACACACACACACACACACACACACACCCTTTTGGATATTTCTCTTTTACTTTCATCAGCTACTACCCAGTAGCTCTGGCTGTCAGGTGTCAGGTGTTACTTTGTTATGTTTCAGCTGCAAACTGTTAGGTGGCTGTCCAAAAAACATGAGGCTTCATCTGTGTTCTTTAAAAAGCAGAGAAACATTTCATAACTAATAAAAACTTACTTTTACAAAATCTTACCTTTGGCATGAGAGAGTCATGATCCCTTGTCCGTGGGGTTAAAGGAGGAGCAATAAAGTGACTGCATAAAGCATTCAATTTAGAGACTATTTATTTCAGGTGATAAAGATCTGTCAAGTGTCATGTAAGAAGAAGACAATGAAAAAATGCAGTTTGTCCTTTGTGCTTCCCTACCTCACGCTTGCAGAGGAATTGCCCAACAGTGCATTTTGTGGCCTCTGTTGTCAGATCTTTGCACACACAGCAAGTGAGTTTTCAGGCGCTAGGGGAAAAATAGCTTGAAACATCTACTGGGAGACCTTCTATCCCCTGCTTCAGTACTTGGCTTTCCTCCCAGTGACAGCAACAGAAATTAGTCACAATTGTGGTAATAATCAGTGTGATGATGGCTTGCTTGAGCACACTGAGAATTGAGTTTGACCACCACTGCACAGCAAGTTAAGTGTGAATACTCATAATGGGCTACAGATAAATTGGAAACAGATCTGTCAGGGCTAGAAATCATGGAAGCCTTTTGTGTACTCTGGTTTTCCATGCAGAGGACCAGATCCTTACTGCTATCTGAATATCTTTGAGTCACAGAAATTGGTATAGGACCAAAACCAGATGGATCTGAAGGCTTCCTTTCCATGGAAAATGGCTGCAGTAATTTCTAGATTTCTGTCACTAAAATCTCGACACTGTCTTTGCACATCCACTCTGGGAATACTGCAGAGCAGTTATTGTGGGACAGCCGTTTGGTGCCCATGGGCAGTCAAGCTGTGCCCCTGCTGCTCTGCAGGAGTTTTCTTTAGACCACTTTCATACAAGACCTTTCAGATCTTTTAGTTCAATCATTAACCCTACTCTACCATCTTGCCTGACGAACCTGATCTTCTATGACAAGATGACCCGACTACTGGACGAGGGACAGGCTGTGGATGTGGTCTACCTGGACTTCTGGAAAGCATTTGACACTGTTCCCCATAGATTTCTAATGGAAAAACTGGCTGCTTATGACCTGGATGAGAATACAACCTGCTGGATCAAGCACTGGCTGGACGGACGGGCCCAGAGAGTAGTGGCCAATTGTATTAAATCCAGCTGGTGCCAGGTCACTGGTGGTGTTCCTCAGGGCTCAATGTTGGGACCATTTCTATTTAACATCTTTATTGATGATCTTGATAAAAACATAGAGTCTACCATCGGTAAATTCACAGATGACACCAAGTTAGGCGGGTGTGTTGATCTGTGTGAGGATAGGGAGGCTTTCCAGAGAGACTTAGATAGACTGGATCGCTGGACCAATGTTAATGGTATGAGTTTCAACAAGGCCAAGTGCCAGGTCCTGCACTTGGGCCACAGCAACCCCATGCAACACTACAGGCTTGGGGAAGTGTGATTGAAGAGCTGTCTCATGGAGAGGGATCTAGGGGTTCTAATTGACAAGCGAATGAATATGAGACAGCAGTGTGCCCAGGTGGCAAAGAAGGCCAGTGGCATCCTGGCCTGTATTAGAAATAGCGTGACCAGCAGAAGTAGGGAGGTGATTGTCCCCCTGTGCTCAGCACTGGTGAGGCCTCACCTTGAGTACTGTGTCCAGCTTGGGCACCTCAGTACAAGAGAGATATCAAGGTGCTGGAGCGAGTGCAGAGGAGGGCAACAAAGCTGGTCAAGGGACTGGAGAATAGATCGCATGAGGACCATTAGAAGGACCTGGGTCTGTTTAGTTTGAGGAAGAGGGGGCTAAGGGGAGACCTTATCTCTCTACGACTACCCGAAAAGATATTGTAGAGAGGCTGGTGCTGGTCTCTTCTCTCAGGTAGTTAGTGACAGAACTAGAGGGAATGGCCTAAAGCTGAAACAATGCAGGTTTAGACTAGACACTAGGAAAAAATTCATCACAAAAAGAGTGGTGAGATATTGGAATAGGCTTCCAGGGAGGTGGTTGAGTCACCATCTCTGGATGTGTTTAAGCATAGCTTAGATGTGGTGTTGGGGGTTATGGTCTAGGGGTGAACTTGTAGAGCAGGGTTAATGGTTGGACACTATGATCCCAAGGATCTTTTCCAACCTAAATGATTCTGTGAGATACAAACCAGAGAGAATCCAGCAAAGGGCCACTAAGATAGTTAAGAGGCTGGAGCACCTGCCCAGGGACCTTGGCTTGTAATTCCCAGACTGATACCTGCAAGCAGCTGCACAGCACAAATGGACAGTTCTTTCTGCCTGACCCTGGACTAACTATGACCTCCCTGCTGGGAAGGACAGACATACTGAACGTAGTGCTGGAAGGAGAGTGAGCTAGTATGGGCAATAACCTGATCTCACTGCTTCTTACATATAAACTTCCATCCAGATCCACCACAATTTGTTACTTGCTCTGTCTCACCTGTTGAACATCTCTGCTATATGCCTACCTGCATTTTTGATTTGTTGTTTCATGCTCCCAAGGGAACAGAGAAGAGCCTGTGTGCAAATGTCTTCTGACCTGAGACTGAAGCACAAGCTCTTGCTACTATATTGCCTTCTGAACTGGCCAAAGAGTATTATTTCTTTAGTCTTGTACATAAGGAAAATAATTTATCCAGAACCACTAGTGCTTAAACGGCACAAAAGACAACCTAAATCACAGACTAAAGCGTCAATCACCTTGCAATGACATCAGCAATTATTTCCATACATCCTCCCAACAGTGATCCAGCTATTCTCTTTAGCTTCAATGCTCATTCTACCATACAAGTTGATATTGATACCCACTGGATAAAGAGGCAGCATATTCCCTGTCTATAAGACTTTGAAAAATATGTTGGTTTTCTCATGGGTTTTTCTGCATTTGCTTGCTGCCATATCTGAGAAGGGAGTAAAATTGGTTACTTGAAGCAATTTTGGCAAAGGTTGTAGGGATGCTACGTGGACACCGTCAGTGGCTAATGTGGATCAGCAGTGCCATCCAGTGGGGCACACAGCGACCTACAACTGCTCTCTGAAACTGCAGGGGAGAGAAGGGTCCCTACTGCTGCCTCCGTGACCACTCAGGACCACTCCATTGCAAGAAACTGCTAGACACCTTACAAGTTACAGGGACGCTGTCAATGTGCTGCCTCCTTTGCCCTGCGAGCTCGGCAGGGACCCTCCTGTACTGCTTCGGAGCTGGCAGCAGCACTTTTGTTGCTCTAAGTTTCAAAGACTTGAAAATTAGCATTCCTACAGCCACTTTCTTTTGGGGAAGGCCGATTAGTGGAAGCCTCAGTAACTCAGTTTCCTTATAAATCACATGTATTGTAATTTCAAACTTTTATTTTTATTTTGTGGCTACTGTTTAGCTAAAAATTTTGTCTCAGTGGACAGAAAAGTGATTTTCCTTTCTAGCACTGTCAGAATCCTTCATCTCAAGGAAAGCAAGATTTCTGGCATCCAGATCCTGATAGATTTTTTTCTCACAAACCCATCACAGTTGTATTTACTGTGATAAATACAAAACCAAATAGATTTTAAAAGCTGAGATTTATATTAAAAAGTATTAAGATGTATTTTAGTGACAGTCTAATATTCCACAGAAAACTAATTTTGAATTTGTAACAATTTAAGTCCCAAGCTTAATTCACTTACTATGCTTCTAAACTCAGCAGACTCAGGAATTTAAATAGTAGGAAATCTCTTAGGTGAAATCTAAAAGGTAGTGCTAAATGAAATCCACGGTGCATCTCTGCAGCTATTTGGCATATGAATTCTCAACAGGTTGGTTGTCTCTTCCATAGCATACCTCTGTGGTCCTAAGCTGTTCCTTTACAGAGCACACATGGTCATCTTCCTCGCCTGTGATGATCCACCACACTACTCAGTCATGAAAGCTACACCATGAGCTCTGCAATTCCTAGGATGTTGGAGCTCTGTGACTGCACAGACTTCTAATTCCCAGTGTTTATTACCTAGGCTGCATCCTTAAACTCATAATTCTTAAGTTATACTACCTTTAAGTTAATAAAACTGGTGTTCTTCAAGAAAAAATGTATTTCCTACATTATCTTGACCTTATAAAATGTCAGTGAATTAATATATGTTAATTAAATAGATAACATAAAATCATATTGTTAATGAACAACTAATGACAAGTTTTTTGACAGCATGACTGCAGACATTGTGTGTGTGCATGTGTGCATGTATGCACATGCAGGAGGGCTTTACACACACAGAAAGACAGTGAATACTGTTCTTTAAAATATAATGTATTCCTTAAGAAGAAAGCAGAATAAGGATCTTGCATAAAACCCCATATTTGTAGTAGCTAACACAGCAAGAGGTTGCTGCATTTGATCCTCTACAGACAGATGATTATGGAATTATTATGACTAGCAGGGAAGTGACATACACCCAGTTACAAAGCATGGAATTTCCCCCCAGATATAAATCTTAAATCTTCATCGTCTTCTTCGCCCAACAAACCTAGTGGCTTTCTACAATGGAGTGACTACAACAATGAACAAGGGAAAAGCTATGCATGTCATCTATTTGGACTTCTGCAAGGTCTTTTGGTACAGTCCCCCACAACATCCTTCTCTTTAAGTTGGAGAAATACAGATTCAACAGGTGGACTGTTCAGTGTCTAAGGAATTGGCTGGATGGTTGCATCCAGAGGGTAGTAGTCAATGGCTTGATGTCCAGATGGAGATCTGTGATGAGTGGTATCCCTCAGGGGTCCCTACTGGGCCCAGTGCTGTTTAATATCTTCATCAATGATCTGGATAGTAGGGTAAGTGCACTCTCAGTAAGCTTGCAGATGACAGCAAGCTGAATGGTGTGCTTGATATGCCAGAGGGGATGGGATGTCATCCAGAGGGACCTAGACAAGCTCAAATTCACTCAGGTGAACCTCATAAGGTTCAACAAGACCAAGTCCAAGGTCTTGCACCTGGGTCGGGATAATCCTCATTATTAATACAGGCTGTGGGATGAGGCAATAGACAGCAGTCCTGATGAAAAAGACTTGGGGGTTCTGGGGGACAAAAAGCTGGACATGAGCCGACAATGTGCACTTGAAGCCCAGAAGGCCAATTGATTCCAGGGCTGCATCAAAAGAAGTATGGCCAGGAGATCATGAGAAGTGATTCTGCCCCTGTACTCAGCTCTGGTGAGGACCTCACCTGGAGTACTGTGTCTAGCTCTGGAGCCCTCAACACAGAAAGGACATGTCCAGAGAAGGGCCACGAGGATGATCAGAGGGCTGGAGCACCTCTCCTGTGTGGAGGTCTGGAGAAGAGAAGGCTCTGCACAGTCTTTATTGTGGCCTTCCAGTGTCTGAAGGGGGCCTACAAGAAAGCTGGGGAGGGAATTTTTAGGTTGTTGGGCAGTGATAGGACTAGAAGAAATGGATTAAAACTGGAGATAGGTCAATTCAGATTAGACATTAGGAAGAATTTCTTCACCATGAGGGCGGTGAGACACTGGAACAGGTTGCCCAGAGAGGTGGTGGAAGCCCCATCCTTGGAGGTTTTTAAGACCAGGCTGGATGGGGCTCTGAGCAACCTGCTCTAGTGGGAGGTGTCCCTGCACATGGCAAGGGAGTTGGAACTAGATGATCTTTAAGGTCCCTTCCAACCCTGACAATTCTCTGATTCTATGACAAAGCAAAAAAAAGGAATGAAAGGTACAAATAAAGTGAATCAGTCTTAATGAGAAGAAATGTCTTAAAGATGATTGTTTGGAAACTCATATAGTACTTTAGTTGCTGTTTTGGAAGAAAGTACCACACAGTAAATGATAAGTTAAAAAATATGCATTAACAATCTATGCAATTATTTTCTTCCAACTTTCGAGCTAGTAGAAGTAAATATCTTGTAATAAAAATGTCATGGAATTTTGCTGGGAGACTACCATAATGTGAGAGCACTCCAAGCAGGTTAGATGTAAAGACAGCTGCCAATTGTGGCATTCAGTAAGCTCCAAGTGCTTGGATTTGTAACCTAAAAGACTCTCTTGTAGAATAGTTCTTGAAATATCTGGATGGGGTTTTTGGTGTGTATTGCATCACATGGCATCAGAATGTTTCCAGTTTGGGTCATTGGTCAGACTGGTGACCTCAGATCCATAGAACAAACATCTGACACTTCAACTGCTTCAGTGACAGACAGCTGTAGGAGGTCGTTTTCCATCACACAGCCAATGATTAGAAAAAGAAGAAAAATGCAGTTTGATAGTGGGGTCAACTGACGTTCACTGACAAAAAATGAAGGATAAGAAAAAGAAATCTGGAGTTTCTCCTAACACATCAGTTCCTATCACTGTCTGTGTTTATACTTTTGACTGGTGATGACAACGTATCTCTTTTCTTCAGTTTCCACCCTTTTCAGTACCTTTTTTGGCTACATCTATATGCCAATTCCTTTGTTTTTCTTTTTCGAACCATTCTAGCAAGTGCTGAGCACGTGACCTTCTGCCAGGTGGAGACCATGGCCGAGATCTTTCTAAGGCGGTGACAGCCACGCACAGGGCTGCCCTGCTCCGTGCCCTGCTTCCAGGAAGTGCCCCTCCTGTGGCAGCCGCTGTCTCGCTACGCACGCACTCCAAGCACCGCTGATGGTTTCACCACGTTACCATCACCCGTGGCTGTCCCAGCAATGCCTCTGGCCCTGTCAGCCTCTGGGCCTTGCACGCCGAAGCTGCCGGCTCCTGGAGGGTCTCTCTGCTTTTCCTCCGGCTTTCCTTGGACTTTTCTGGCTCCAGGAACCCCCTGTTCACCTTAATCTGGCACAGAGTATTCTGCACTGGTGCGACCACATCTGGAGTACTATGTCCAGTTCTGGGCTCCCCAGTTCAAGAGGGACCGTGAAATACTAGAGGGAGTCCAAGAGAGAGCTATGAATTAAAGATCATTTAGGGACTAGAACATCTCTCTTATGAGGAAAGGCTGAGAGCCCTGGGGCTATTTAGCCCAGAAAAGAGAAGCCTGAGAAGGGATCTTAGGAACGTTTACAAATATCTGCAGGGTGGGTGTCAAGTAGAAGGGGCCAGGCTCTTTTCAGTGGTGCCCTGTGACAGGAGGTTGTGGAGTCTCCTTCTCTGGAGACTTTGAAGACCTGCCTGGATCTGTTCCTGTGCGGCCTGCCCTGGGTGTTCCTGCTTTGGCAGGGGGGTTGAACGTGATGATCTCCAGAGGTTCCTTCCACCTTCTATCATTCTATGATTCAGTGTAACACTTGGTTATCTTTCTCACTGATTTTTGGTTTTGCTTTACACCTTTTTTCCATATGACTCTATAGAACTCTGTTCACCCTCCTGTTCCTCACTTCTTAGTAAGCCAGTCAATTATTTTGTTTCCCCCCCCATGGTTCTTGATTACTTATGTTGCAAATTGACTACTAATTCTGAATTCCAGTAATTCTTTTGATGAAGATTAGTTGCAATAAAAGTCATCCTTGGGCTGACAGAACCTCTCAGCTTTGTAATAAGGTAGCAGAGACAATGAATTGTGGCTCATCAGTATCTACACGATACAAGATGTTATCCAGAGCAGAAGGAAGGTATTGTACATATTACAAAACTACAGAAAACTTACTCTGAAAAGGTACAGTCTTTAACTTTCAAATATGTGTTTATATGTATAAATATGCATTTATAGAATTGTGAAGATCTTTTCCACTGTCCTCGACAACTGGACACCTTTCAAACTCCTGGTCCTGTTTCAAAGATGGGAAGCACTAGTATTTCTATGTGATTGGACTGTAAACACTTATTAAAAAGAAATAAAAAATCTTTCAATCCTCTCAATCTTGTTAATGGAGAAGGTTGAACTGTATTATTTGAAACTTCCAAAATCACATGTAGTGTGAAACAAGCATCTGAGAGAGGATACGTTATCCTGAATAGTTTCTTTACAAAATTATAAGCCTGTTTTAAAGTCTTACAAGTGAAATTATTAAGCTACATTGTTGTTTTCATCAAGGAACTCCATAACAATTGGTTGTATGGGGATATTTTTTCCCTGCAACATCCACCTCTAAGGAATGCAGACAATATATTGCAGTTGATATACTATGATCAAGAAGTTCAAGCCATCTCTATAGAATCAATTCCTGTTTGCTTCCTTGTCAATAAACCATTCAAATGCTTCAACACCTGTGCATCTCTTCAGAGTTTTAAGGCAGACCAAACGACACATGTTTTGTTCCAGACCAGACACTGAAGTTATTGCTTTTAGTTAACTTTTTACATCCTGTCCTTTAATAAATCTAGTGAAACCAGTCATCTCCTATACATCAAAGGAACTATTTATCTTCCACACAACCATGAAAGCAGCCTCCAAAAATCCTATTTGAAGGTTGCAATGAGTCAAATCCTGGGCTTTTTAAGGGAGAATACGATTTAGGTTCTGTTCACTGTGTAGTAAAATAGTTTTTAGGAAGACTTGTCCTTCCTGAATGCAGCGGCAAGGAATTTTTGGGTAAAATACTCACCAAGCTGACAAACAGAGCAGAGCCGATAAACTCTAGTTGGGACTCCATGCAGTTGCAGCGCCACCTGTTAGAATAATGAACATGCAGGGCAAGTGAAGTGTTTCTCCTCTGGAGTACACAGGCTACATATTCCTCTTTGAGAAAAAGGAGCAATATTTTCCCTCGTCTTCTCCTCGGGAGACTGCAAAAAATACTTGCAGCCATTACTTTGTTAACAAGATGGTGTGAACAGACGATGGTAGAAACAACAGCACTTTTTCCCTGGGCCTCAGAAAAAAAGTCTATGTTTCATTACAATCTCAACTGAGAAGAAATATATATATATTTTTTACCTAGAATTATGACCGCTTATTTATGATTTCTGTACAAAAGCAATAGCATTTCTTTCTTAGCACTGCAAATAATATTTGGATCAGGTTGAGCAGCTTTGTACATATGGCTAAGGATGAAATCTTTACAGAAGGAACTGGCAACTCTCATGAACCTATCACCCACCAGCAGTTAGCAATAATAAGTAGAAATTAATTACCTCCCTTGGGCGTCCATGTCAAGGTGTTGGCATCAGGGTCTGCAGGGAAGCCTCTGTGAGGAGAGCTCTGGAGCTGCCTCCTGGACACATCCGGTCCTAGCCAGGTCCTGTTGGTTCCACAATGGCCCTACTGCAGGCTACATCTGACCCTATCATCAGACAAGCTGGTGACACCTTTGGAAAAATATTTTTAAGAAAGGGCAGAAAACAATGTGGTGGAACAGTTAATTCCCTACAGTGCTACATACAAAAATAAAATAAAATAAAATAAAATAAAATAAAATAAAAAATTATCAGGAGTTTATGAATCAATCCTAGAGGTAGCTTTGATAATTGTAGAAAAGTGATTTTCTTTCATCTATATTGCTTTGGATCCACTAGGTTTCGTAACAGGCTATAGTTCTTAATTATCTCTAAACAAAATCAAATTCAGCTGAAATCTTGCATGGTCAAATTTTATCCTAATTTGGCAAAAACATGATAATATGAATCTTTAAATTGCCAGCAATCCTCCAAAAGTGGGTATAAATAGTCTTTGAATACTTCAGCTCATTTTTGAACATTCATCCAGACACATGTTCTCCAAACTCCACTCTGTCTGATCTTATGGTAAATCAAAAGTGTGACAGTCTCATAGAGTAGCAAGAAGCCGTAACACAGTTTTCATTGTTTAATATATGTGTACATGGTATAATGAAAGGCTATCATAAGTGAGGAGGTGTATATTGGCTGTGCTACACTTTTTTCATCCTGAAATAGAATGTGAACAGTCTTTTGCTGTGTAAAAGCTATTAAAACCCAAACTTGACTAAGATTTAAACAAAATTGTTAACTTTTCACAGACATGATTGATTGGACACTGCAAATTGCTGAAACCCAACTGATTAGGCATTTAGATAATCAATTGTACAATGATCATCAGCAAATGATGAAGAACCAATAAAACATATGTGTCTAGAATCACATAACTTACAAAGACTCTAAGTCATATATGTCAGGCAATTAAATCACAAGGAGTGCAAGCTGGGACCTCTGAGTGGGATGCGGTAATCCAGCAATCAAGAAGCTAGCAGAGGCATGAAGCATTGGTCTTTCTTTGCTGGACCACCAAGAAAAGATGAGATTGTTTGCGCAACTTGCTGTAGCTTTAAGTCATAATGTGGCTTACCTCTTTTGTTGTTTCAGATTTCAGCAAACTTCTCTCTTGTATCCTTATTGTCCTAAGAAATGTGTAGAATTTGTAATCTACGTGCCATGTTATAGCATAATGCTCAAAAAAACTCCTTCTAAGTTTTCTCTTAGCCACTCTTTCTTTTCCTCCCACTTCTTTTCAAAAGATATGCCTGAACCTGTCTCAGCAATGAAGAGACATTTCAATTATTCAAAATTTGAGTGAAATTTAGAAGTCTGTAAGAGTGGTGGATCTCAAGACTGAGAAGAACTTCACATTTCTATTTGAAGATAAAAAATACTTTTCCTCCCAATAATTATGAAAAGAAATAGATTGTTGCTTTTCATTTTGTGAATGAACAGTTTGTCTTTGCAAAAAAGCTTTCCAGCAGTAATCAGAGTCATTACTGAAACAAAAAGAAAAGCAAAACACTTTCTTTCCAGCTCAACAGAGAAGTAAATCCTTTTTCCATCCTCAAAAATTTACAGACATTGGACACTATTGCTTGAGGTATCTAAGCAACATGGCAAGCTGAGGCTAAACCTGTTAGGCTGGCTTTCACATCAGCTCCTGTACATGCTCAACATAAATGCTTCAATAACCACAAAGTCTGAAATCAAGAGAGGCAAAAAAGCAGTTCACCGTCATTCTCTCCTACCCAGGATTGTCAGACCTTGGCTTTCTGCAGACCCTGTGAGGAGAAGCAGCCAGGGTAATTGAGCTGGTGGCTGCTGTAGGTAATATACCAAAAGGGCACTGGAATTGGTTGCCCAGAGAAGTCGTGGCTGTGTGTGTTGTTCTCAAACATGCAAGAAATTGTGAACATGATTTTGGAAGGAGAGAAAAACATCCCATTTTTGGCACTGAATTTGCTGAAGTGATGGATTTGGTGCTTTCTAGGTGAGAAAACTTTGTGACACGTATATGCCTATGTATATATGTGTGTATATCTATCTATATAAGAGGAAGAGAGAGTTTATAGTTCACAGATATATATAGGTTGAAATTCAAGTTGCCTACTCCTCATTTCTGGTCAGTAGCTGCTAGACCTTCCTACCAATACTAACCAATACAATGCATCAGGTGAAGATAAAATTAATGACACGCATTGACCCTTATAATTTTTGGCCCTTAAATTTTTATAAGCAGATTTCATAGTCATAAAATTTAACACTGTTTTTCATTACAGATTTCTTCTGCCTGATTTGTCAGCTACAATAAATAAGATCTTGTTGGATTAGTATTGGTATGTCTGTGAACAGCAAGCACATCGAGCCATATCTGAGCCTAAATTATCTCTACTTTCACTAGAAAAGGAAAATCCAAGCACTAAGAAGAGACTTACTAAGAAAAGCAATCAAATAAGATGTATGACTAATGGTGTCAATTCCTTACACTGAGCATCTCTGCTCTAATCATTTAGAAATTGAAAGTTCAGATTCCTCTGAAATAAAGACATCATCTTCCTCTGTTATACGTCAGCCTTGGGTTAGTTATTGCATTCAGCTAGAGTCTAATATCAATGTGGTACTGAGTAGAATCAACATCTTACTGTATATAGTGATTGCACAGGTTAATTGCTCTTTTTTAAATGAAATATATTTCTTTACAGTAAATATATTGGGAAGCAAGTATGATTAAATAGCTATGTTTATAAACATGACTATTGTGTCTTCTGATTGCTTCACCTCATCAGTGTGTTTTAAATAAATAAAAATCTGTTGCTTTTTTTTTTTTTTTTTTTTTTTTGAGACCCAAGAATATAAAAAGTGAGAATAGGACTAACTGAGTGTAAAGCAATATAAAGCATGTATGAAACATCAACTACATTTTAGGAAGCCATTCCTTCTCAGTTGTTTGGCAATATCCTGTATTCAGTTGCTCCTGAATGACACTCAACCAAATTTTAAATAATCTATTTTCCTGCACACCAAAACGGACCAAATGAAAAGTTTACCAAGTCAGATAAATTTATCCTGGTCAGATAAGGAGGCAACAAATTAGCTGAACATTAAAAATTGTATAAAATGTGTCAGATGTTTTACCAGTAAAACTAACCCATGATTGTCACATTGGAAATAGAAGGCTTAATCCAGTTTTCCCAGGAGGCAGAGGTTAAGGGCAATTGTATGTAGCTTTCATACCACACATGTCATATAATGACCCTGAAGCACTCTAACTAAAGATCTGTCTGTTCATGCCTAAACCACAAGAACGTAAAGTCTTAGTCCAGGGCAAAGGGCTCCTAATAACACACACAAGTCCCCTCCTAACTTACACACTTACAGTGCGTGCTTAGGATTTGACTCCTAACACAACAGACAGCCCATTGTTTACAGTGTTTTGCATATGGGAAATGAAGGAAAACAAGTGAAGTGACTTGCCTCAGGCTGGGTAAAAGATTGGAGCAGAACAGAAGTGTCCTGCCTGTAGGCAATGTTTCTGTCTGCTTTCCTGAGGTTATGTTTGATTTATAGCAACTGGACCTGTCTATTTTCATGTCTCTGCATTGAGGTGGGTTTTTTTTAAGAAGCAATGGCTGCTTTGCACTTCTATTATGAAAAGCAAAGTAAACATTTACCTGGGTTATCAACTGCTTCATGTGAATTTTGGTTTTGTGGAGCATCCAGAATATATTGAACAAGGTGTTCCTAAGTGCTTGCATCATTTTCACGAGCACATAATCACATCAGAGAGAAAGTCTATTCAAAGCATAAAAGTGATACTGATTACCCTGGAATCTGGAGTTCTGTAGGCAGTTTAACTTCCAAATCTAGATCTAATAAAATCCACATGTCACTGTAAAAGTATGCATTTATAACTAAATTTGGAAAACAGGATGTTTATTTTAACTACTTTAAGCTATTTTTGAAAGTTAAGTTCCTTTCAGAAGACCCATGTTCCTTGCATAGTTAATGGAAAAAGGTAAGTTTAAAGACACCTAAACCAGCTTCATGAATAATTCCACCTGAGCTGAACCCATATGAGATAAACATGACCATATACAGAAATATTTGCATCAAGAACTGGTTTGTCCATGGAAACAGATAGCTGTGTCTATGTGCATGAATCCTGTGAGTAAAATTTGTCTTTGCTCAGTTGTAAAGGACAGTGTATGCAAAATTAGAGGAGATACTTTGAATCACTGATCATCTTGATTATAAAAGTTACTGAAGTTTAAAGTAAGCTAGTAATTTCCACAATTAAGTGTGGGTTTGTGATATGCAACCTAAAATTTCTTTCCCTTAATTCAGGTTGCCTTGTTGGCTTCATATATCCTGGCCAACTATATTAACTTTCACAATACATTATGAAGGCAAATATTGGACCTTTCCACAGGTAGCATTATCAGTTAGTGGATAATTTATAGAAATCTTGTATAAAACTTTCCAAACTTTAGATTTATAGGGAAAAAAATACTTTCCTTTCTCCATCACCTTCATTTTGACAGGCTGTAAAATGTAAGACAGACCTAACTCATTACACATATACACATGTTTCTGCTGAAATGTGGCTGCAAGATTTACAGTGCTTCTCTGCTTCACATTGAGCTGCCCATTAGATGAAATCAGTGTTAACATAATAAGCCAGTTATTGCTGGTATTTGGAAAAGAAAAAAAAAATTATAATAGTACAAGTACAGTAGGAGTTCAAGAGTTGCATAGTAGCACTGAAAGAGCAGTAGAGGCCTGAAGCAAGAATCAAAGTAATTACATCTCTCACAGGAAGAGGTGAACAGCAGAGTTAGATGAGTTGGATGAAAAGAACATAACCAGTTCACTTAGCCTATTTGCTTGCAAGAGAAATGTTTTCTTCTAATTTAGAGAGCTTTCAACCACACACGTTCTTCCTCCAACCCCAAATACCACCACTTTTAGGTAGCCAGGATTCAAACAGTGGCGTAAATTACCAACACAGCAGGCAAAATATAAATGCATGATGGGAACTGAGTGTGGCATAAACATCTCCATACATTACCTGAATTCCATAGAGCAGCACCAGTGTTACCATGTGGGGAGGGAAGGACTTCAGTACCGCTCTACTACTATTGCTTTATGGCTTGTGAATAAATGCATTATTATAACGTTAATTAGTAAAACAGAACATTCATTCAGCTCTTCACAATCTGTTCAATACGCTTACGTCCTGGTTTGAGTTAGAACAGAACTAATTCTGTTCAGTGATTTTGCTTTTCAGCTCAGTCTCTTCTAACCAACTGCTTTCTGAAGTTAACAGCATTATTTTCACAGTGTCTGCTTCTGGCAGTGATAACCCTCCGTGTTTAGAGTTATTACCAAGGACTGATGTGCAGACCAAGGCCACTTCTGGATCTTGTGTGCCACCTTGGGAGTGCAGAAAGTAAAAGGCTGCACCTGTGTAGAGGAGTGGACAAGACATGTGACCATAAACTGACTAATAAGGGATGCCATCCCATATAAGTCATGTTCGGTATAAAGAGCTAAGACCCTTCTTCAATGACTAGTGTCTGAGGAGGACTCTATCTGCTCTGCCTTTCATCCCCAACCATGTGTTGCTGTATCCAGATCCTGAATCCAGTTTCCAAATCTGGTTCCTGTCTGCCACTGAGTCCAGTCTGGGACTTCCCCAGTGTCTGCTCCTCAGCATCATTGGTGACAATGATATAGTTGCCATCAGGGAGGCTGCATTCAATACTGGGTTTTTTAATATATTTGCATAGAATCCATTTTATTATTGTTGTTTTCATTAAAGCTGATTTAGTTTTCTCTTCTACTCCGTAAGTATCTCTCCCTTATTCCCTTTCTCTTCCCTCTTGGGAAGGGAGAGGGATTAATAGAGAGCATCAACATTTTTTTAGGGGCCAACACAGCCCTAAACCTTGACAACTTACTAAGACTTTGTCCTATCTCAGCTACAGCATCATAGCTGAATGGGAGTGCTATGTGTGATGTCAGTGCAAGTTTGGAATGGGTACCCACAGGAGTGAGGAAGTAAGCAGGACGTGTCTGCAGAAAACATCATTTAGCTGTTACTGGAATACCATGACCAGTTCTCGTGTCTGATCTTTTTAAAAATTTGAGACATTTCTGAGAAACTGTATGAAGCTGTCTTCTATTCTTAAACATATGCCTCATGGACAAAGATCACACAAGCTCAGTCTACTCAATTTGCTTCAGGAAAAAACAGGAAGACAAATTATGATTATCTGTAAGCATGTATGCAGGGAAAGACATATTTTACTAAATATTTCCACAGTATAAAAATCATAGACATAACAAGATCCAGCCACTGGAAATTAAAATTGGACTAACTCAGGCTACAAGTAGTTAACAGGATCTGGAAGAAGTAGCAGGGGTCTGTGTGAGGAGGCAGCTGGTGTTTCCACACCTGGCAAAACCTGGTGTCTGCTTTATAAATAAAGGTAGTTCTCATATGTTTAACAGGCTCATGCAGTCATTTCAGCACAGTGTCACCACCTCATAAAAGGGGGTTAATATCTAATGAAAAAAAAAAACAACCAGAAAACAAATCAACTTCTCACCAGAGGGCTCATTTTGATGAGCCTGGGTCATCGGTGGGAATCATTTCCCCATATCCTGTAAATTCCTATCTTGCTGTTGTAGGTACTTCAGTGTCTCAGACTGCCCTTATCTCGTCTACATGGATGGGATAAGATTCAGCTCACTAAGTTTTTTATAGCTCCTTGCGTAGTCTAATTTTTGCTGCTATAGGCTTTGGTTCTGGCTTTCCAGAGGCATGGTTTTCCAAAGGTCAGTAACAGCACAAGTCACTGCTTTCCTTATGGCATCCCTGCCCGACTGCTGTTGATAATTTGATCCTGTCCCAGAGGAACTTACGCCAGGAGAAAGAGGAGAAGGAATCTCCATTGACAAGTTCTCCCAGCTGTGCTAAAAAAATAGCTGCTGAATGGACCTGGAAAATGAAAACAGTGAGATGACCCATTCTGGATATGTTAGAAATTAGAAATTTCTGTGGCTTTACTAACAGGACTGAAGAAAACACAGAATCTAATAATTCCTGTTAAATTAAAGCTTAACATTATCTCCTGATCTTACCACCTGCCTTTTCTGCCCTTCAGGCTATCACCTTCCATCTGAGAATACTGGAAGAGATTATCAGAATGATAAGAAAATAATGGCAGGAATATGCAGTTTTCAGGTGTTGTATGGTCACTGTGGGAACCACAGTCTGTGGCATAATTTAGACCACATCCAAAGCCTGCAATAATAATTTCTACAGTTCTAGAGATTGGTGAAAACATAATTTTGAAAATGAATGATTTATAGTCAGCTTCTTGTCAGCCTTCCATCTCTCTGACTGTAAGAAATGAAAGGAAGAAAAGAAAGAAAACACAAAAAACCATGTCCCAGTTGGGGGGTACACCTACATACTGGAAGAATGTGATTGTTTCAGAGAACTGATGGACTAAGAATTTTATTAGGGAATGTGACATGAGGGAGTTATTTTAGCAAAATATTAATTGCTGTACTTTTTCCAGTAAAAACGCATTGTAATGGGATTAAATACATATAAAAAAGATGTTGAAGAGTTAAAACATGGTATTTTTTTGGTTGTTGTTTTTTTCCAGTAAAGTCAGAATGAACTCTAGATGGAGAAATTAGTGCCTGTACTATGTACTATATGCATTTTATTACCTAAATATATATATGTTTTATATGTATGTAATTATTTAACAGCACATATGTTAACATACAACTTTTAAAAACACCAGCTATGAAGTTAATAACATAATAATATAAAAAAATAGCCATAAGGAGAAGAATACTTGATATAAAAGCAAAATGATCAGCTTAAGGATATCCTGTTCCCTAGCATAAAATGTTTACTTTCAATTTGAAGGAATAGATAATATTTTCTTCAGGAATGATCCTCCACTGAAAATAATTGTTGAGATAGATATATATATATACACGCACATATATATACACACATGTGGATACGTATTTCTTCCCAGTGGAGATTGCTGGAAATTCTAGAATAAAAAAAAAAGTACAGAAAAAAAAATCAGTAAAAACATGTAACATGTCAGCACACAAAAATAAACTGAAGAAAAAGCCATTAAGTTCTAAACTTATGCAATCACTTGCATGCTGGAATTTTAAAACTTGAACTTCCATCAGTAACAGTTTAGTTACATGTTAAAATACCACATTTCTGCTCTGCCTTTATAAATATTGTTCATAGGTTAACTTGAGTCTGAAATGGGTCACGTAAGTTGCAACAATGGATAGGTAAAATCTGTTTTCATGTGAAAGATGATTCTGCTTCTAACATTGGGCCAAGCAGAAGAAAGCAGGAAGGTTATGGCCTAGCTGCTGCTGGGTGCACACTGTCATTAGGAAAGGAGCACCAAATTCAGATGACTCACAGATGGTATGTGGGTGGTTTTGAGGATGAAAGCTTTAATAATTGGGCAAGAATATGTAATAAGTGTGATGACAGAATGTAACTAAATGGCAGATACATGAGAAATACATGATAGAAGGCAAATAAATTGTAGGATAACATGAGGTGTAATTTTAGGAAATGGCCAAATAATTGGTATAGAAAGGACCACAAGTCACTCTGGATTTCAGCTACCAAACAGCTGGACTTTATCGTGCTGCATGATAAACAATACATCACTTCACACTTATTTCCAGAGTAGTAAAGGATTTTAAGTAATGAACCCAGCACAGAGTTAAGCTCTATGTCTCAGCAAGGCAGATTAAATAAGCACTTAGAAGAGATGAAGTCAGAAACAGAGTGAGGAGCACATAATTATGATTAATGGAGAAACAGTTGCATGAGACAACAGAGGCAAATTCCTGGAATGGCAGCTGTGGCTATTCAGGAGAAAGATCCTGGGAAACAGACGACAATCCTGAGGTTTTTGTTTGTTATTCCTTGTTTGAGATTGTAGTTGACTGCCATAAAGAGAAAGGTGAAGCGATGGATTTAACATGTACATAATTCAAACTGAACTAGGTAACTGTGGCATTTCATGACAGAAGAAGATACAAAACAAAGTCACCATGTTAGCATAAGCAAAAAAGAATTACATAGATATCATCACTAAGGTGTGCACTGAGGGGAAAAGTTAAATGGCTCCATATGACCAGAACACTTTCTGCAGTCAAGCTTTTCTTACAGAACCTATAATTTTATTATTTTTTAATTAGGCTGATATAATTTATTCATGATTGTTATTAAATTTACAATACTTTACAGTCCTTAAATAATTCCTGTATTTTATCCTGAGGCAAAATCTCTTTAGCCTCTGGCACTTAAAGACTTCTCACTCATCTGCAAAAACGACACTATCTGACTTGAAACAAAAGAATAAATATATGACACCACAAAGGCAGATATCGAACAGTGCTATAATTTAATATGTTAGCCATTCACCTCAGGAAAATTGGATAATAGTTTGTGTCATTCATCAGTGTGGAAGCTTTACTTCATGCTGTCACTGGGGCATCTTTGTACTATCCAGTGACACCCGACCGAGATAGTCATGTTTGAGGACTAGTTCCCTGTGCTTCTGCCCATTGAGACAGGCTCTTTTACAGGGCAGTTCAAAGCAAAAATCTACTGTAAGTGCCTTTCTCTGTTCTTCGATTAGAGAGGAAACCTTAAAGGGTGCACCAAATCATTCAGTAGGAACAAGCCTACTTAAATGGGTTGATTAACTTTCTTCACCACTCTTTTCCTTTTTTTTGGTTTTTTTTTTTTTTTTTTTTTTTTTTTTTTTTTTTTTACAGTAGCAATGGTTTAGATAAACCCTCGGATTTAGTCTCAAGAATTAGCAACATGAATAAAACACATCCTTTGTAGCTCATTTATATTCTTCTCCCTTCTCTCCAGGTAAAATTTTGTGTGCACTGTGGAATGCTTCGTTTCCTAAGGCTTAGTCTGAAGACACTTCTTTCCATGTCTTTTCTTCTGTATTTTCTTTTCTCTTAGAAAGTAATTAGTCTGCTGTGTTGGTGAAAGCAGACCAAAGCCTTAACTTGGTATAAAGCACAAGGTGATAATGACTTTGATGACACTTAGTTTGAAGAGAAATCTCTATCTCCTGCCTAAACAAAGGTTATTCATGTGAGAGAAAACTTGTTTTCAATATACAAACAATGTTAAAGCTCATAGATTTCCTAGCTTTAGGTGTTCATTTGGTTTTGTAGATCTAACCCACTCATGCCAAAATAATACTTCTTGATTTTTCATAGGAAATCCCTGAAGAACAGAAAATGAACAAATTTATATTCTGTGGAGATCTAATCAATGGAGTCATAGCATTTTGTAATCTGTTCATTTTACCCTGAACTAGTTACCTGAATTCAATCGGGTGAGTTATCCTCCAGATTCTGTTCACTCTATTGCCTAGATCTCATTTGACTTTTGCCCTAGATTGTTTCTTCTAGAACAGAGTTTCTCCAGCTTATCTGTTTTTCCAGTTCAAATACATGGAATACCATATGTGGGCTGTGCCAAAGTCTACCAAATTTGAGGATGCAAGAACTTTTAGGACAGTAATGTAATTATTTTTTTTGTAGTACAGCAGAGCTTTTGTGTACTTTACCTGAGAACTGCACTCAGCTTTTTTCATAAAACATAAACTCAGATTAAACATAACTCAGATTTTTTCATAAAAATCTTGTTGACTTATTGCAGAAGAAATTCTAGCAACAAAATAAAATACATTTTGTGGGGACAGTCAAGGGACTTAGCAGCGAACCAGACATTTGTGTTACTTAACTGTGATAAGGCTCACGATGGCATTTCAGGTAAATGAACAAGAAAAAATTATTAAGCACATTTCTATGAATTATTTTGCCTTATCTGTCTTCTGGCTTTATTCTTCTGTATCCACAGATTACTTTTCCCCACACCATGTTCACTAAAATAATTTGTACAAAGACCTTTTATTTTTAAGGAAAGAATCAAAAAGGTAAAAGAGTAAATTTACCTTTTCGAGATTTTTGCTACTGTTGTTGCTTCATTTCTTACAAGAAGTACACTGAATTCTTGAATGTGGCCTTTCTGCAAAGTATCACACCTTCCTAACCAGTGAGAATTGAAGAAACACTCTGTTCTTTTTCATCTTTCTTTGGCAGGTACTGTTTCATCTCATGTATTTTTCCACACTATTGTTTTCTTTACTTATTTGGCAAGTGTTTCCTATAGAAAACACTTCAGTAGATGATGTAGCCAGTGTTACTTGACATAGGTTTAGGATGAATGTGTGTTTGTGCAATGTACAAACAGAATGGGACTGCTCAGTTGGTGTCAGAGACCTGGGCTCAATCTCTTTTTCTAGAAGGTTTCTTGGTATTATTAGGAAGTTGTTTCAAAACAGATCCTTAAAACAGCCCAAAATGACTCTAAATTTGTGGATGGGATTGAAATACCTGAGTTATTTATTTATGTTCCTTATCCTGTACCTCAGAAGAAGTAGGTTCCTTTGTATAAGAATGGGTTTAGCAATATTAACTGCAATTGGACTATAGGGGACCCTATAGGTGGTTCTATGACAACATCTCTTGCTGAACTCCTTGCATTTACCTAGAACTCTAAGTTTCAGGATCAGATGGAAACTCATCATTAAAATTTCCTGTCATATATAGGCTTCTAAGACACCCTTTTAGACAAAACTGACTCATTTAGGGTTTTTTTAACATACAGATATATCACTTGTTATCATTTAGAGACTGGATTATGAATCCAGGAACAGGAGACATTTGTTTCAGCCTTTCTTCAGCTGCAGAGTTTTCAGCTTTCCAGTTTTCTCTCTCCATAGAAGCACTCTCTTGAGAACACTTGTGCTACTTTCACCATTCACTTTGAATTAATTGGAAACAATTTTTCTCTTTCGGGAAATTTCACCAAAAAAACCTATATGATTTAAACTTATTAATAAATTATAATGCCATTTTGTAATGTAAAACTATTTCCAGGCTGTTCTACTGATGTCTATTAGCTGAATGCTTCATAAGCTTCAATGAATTTTATCCTTGCATGATCTTTGTGATGTCAAACACTCAAACCTAATTTTTCTGTTGGAGCACTACATGAGACAAACCAAATGTTTTACTTGACAACACAAAAAAAGTGAGCTTGGAAATATGCAGTTCTTTTAAGTCCTTGAATGTCACTGTACTTGTGTATCCTTCCCTTTTGTATGTTCTGGACACAATATTCTCAATACTCAGACATGATCAAGAGATCAGAGAAGGGAAGAGATTGACTGGCTTCAAGAAGGTCAGGCTAGGTTAAATGCTTGGACTACACACTTTGAATTCCTTTGTGCTACGGGAAGCAGTGTGGCAACATCAATGCCACTTTTTATTTGCTTTCCAAGGACTCTTCATTAGTCATTTGTCTTCTTTTTCTTTTTTTTTTTTTTTCTTTTTCTTTCCCTTTTTCCTTTTCTTCTTTTCTTTTCTTTTACTTTTTCTTCTTTTTCTTTTCTTCTTTCTTCTTCCTTCTTCTCTTTTTTCTTTTCCTCTTATTTTTATTCTTTCTTTTACTATTGCTTTTCCTTTTTCCTTTTTTTCCCTTTTTCTTTTCCTTTTTCTTTTTTTTCCTTTCCTTTTTCCTACTTTTTTTCTTTTTATTTTTTCTTTTTCATTTCTGTTTTTTCATTTTTTTCTTTTACTGCTTTTTCTCTATCTTTTTTTTTTCTTCTACATCTTCTTTTTCCTTTTCTTTTTATTTTCTGCTCTTGCAAAAGCACTTCTTAGGAGCTAGAGAGATATGGTTCCACCAGTGGAAAAGTAGCAATTTCCTGTGGGCAATGTCACTGCTAATATGAGATGTCCAAAAGCAGATGTTGGTTGCTTCAGGCTGTGATACTCTTTTAATCCTTGACAGCACATCATGGGCACTGGGTAAACTGTATTCATACTGATACAGATCGTAAAGAGTTGAAGTTGGTAACTCTTGCAAAATTCACGCTTTCCTGAATAAACTGCACAATAACAGTTACTCTCTTCAGAAGGCTTTCAACGGGGCTCCAACCAAAAGAGACATATAATTCAGAGCAGATGAAGCATAAAGAAGCATAAATATTGTACAAAGGCTCCAAAGATGATCATGCATGACTGCATACATCCTAATTGTCCTTCGTTTGTATGTAAATTTAGCAGTGCAAACACTAGTGCTGTACCATTAGCACTACCAACATGTATTTATAAACTAACCCCAGGAAACAGTGTAGGGAGAAGATAGTTGATCATTAGTGCATGATTTAGACCCAGAAAGGACTATTGGAAAGCTACCTAAGTGTTCATCTGGTAACTCAGCAAACTGTATTAAATTATTTCTATAGGAAAAAAACCTCAAACAACACAAAAGAAACAAAACAAAAAAAAAAAAAAAACAACCCCAACACAAAATTAAACCCCCCAAAACTAAATAAGGTGTTTAAAAGAAGGAGGTAAAGGAAACATGTGCTGCACATATGCAATGCGCAAGAGACTGTGCTGCAGTGAGGGTTGCCATGGAGACTGCTAGATGGCAGTAAAAATGCAATAGGATCTGAAAGTGACGTGCTGAGACCATCCTGTAAGAACCCTCATGTGGTGGGTTGACCCTGGCACGGCACCAGGTGCCCACCAAGCCCTTCTATTGCTCCCCCCACCCCCGTCAGCACAGCACGCAGGGAGAGAATAAGACGCAAGGAGCCGTCAGTTATGATAGATAAGATGTTATTTGGTA
>WTSP01018519.1:29240-55206 GCA_025331215.1 Actenoides lindsayi
CTTAGGGACATGGTTTAGTGGGTTTTGATATGGCTAGGAATAAGGTTGGACTTGATGATCTTGAAGGTCTCTTCCAGATGAAACTATCCTATGATTCTATGATATAAACCTCTTTAATGATCAAAAAACCCCAGAGCATAGGCATGCCTGCATTACCTTTAAATTAATATCAGTCACAGGTTAACTGTAGCGCCAAGGAGATCTAGGAGCTACAAAGTCCCCTGAAAAATACAAAGCAAAGTATCCTATGCCATATTCTCACACTTTTATGGATAAAAACATCTGAAATACATATCTCATAAATAATTGTGCAATGGAGAAATACTGTGCGTGAGCTCAAGGCATACATTACAAGTAGTGAATTGTCGTAGGAAAATCAGATTACAGCACATGTTAATTATATAATTTAGAGTGAGGGACACATTCTTTTGGTTTTCTGTTTTTTTTTTTTTCAGAATAAATGCTCATATTTTTTCTCAGATAAACTGTTTCACACATACTCAGTACTGGTGAGGCCACACATCAAGTACTGTGTTCAGTTTTACACACCTCACTACAAGAAAGACATCAAGGTGCTAGAGCTGGTCCGAAGAAGGGTAATGAAGATAATGAAGGGTCTAGAGAACATGTCTTTTGAGGAGTAGCTGAGGGAACTGGGGCTATTTAGCCTGAACAAAAAAAGGCTTGGGGGAGACTTTCTCTATCTCTACAACTGCCTCAAAGGACGTTGTAGTGAGGTGGGTGCCAGTCTCTTCTGCCAAGGAATAAGCACTAGAAGAAGAGAAAATGGCCTCGAGTTGGGCCAGGGGAGGTTTAGCTTCGATATTAAGAAAAGTTTATTTCCTAAAAGGGTTGTCAAGGCCTGGAACAGGCTGCCCAGGGAAGTGGTGTAGATATGGTGCTAAGGGATATGGTTTAACAGTGGACTTGGTAGAGTTAGGTTAATGATTGGACTCGATCTTAAAAGTCTTTTCCAACCTATACAAATCTATGATTCTATAATGTGAGATATTTCACACCTTCCTTTGTTGGGGAAGAACTACATAGAAAATTTCATGTGAATGTAGCCCAGCAGAAAGCAGGTGGATAACAACCAAATTTGGGAACTTTGACTCTTCATAGAACTGCCTATTTTTTTTGAGATTCTCTGAGTCCTGTGCTGAAGATCTGTTTTTCCCTCATCCTTCCTGCTCTGTCCATCCCAATATTTTCACCTCAGGATCATCCCTTTCTAGTTCTCCATGTCCCACCCTTGTACCCTTCACATGATTTCCACTCCCTGTTCACTCTCTCTTCCCATTTTTCCATCTTCTCCTGCGACCAAATAGGACACTGGTTGACATCAGACCATTTACTTGCTTCATCATGCCAAGCCTGTCTGGCTTCTGTCTATAAACTCTCTTGGGAAGAGACAGTCTTTGAATTTCAAAGCACAGTTTTCCTCTGTTCCTTCAGCACAATGCAAATAAAGAGGATACATAAAATAGATAATCCCAATGTGCATTACAAACATGAAATTAGTATTGGTTGTAATGAAAATTTAGAAATCAGAAAAAATACTAATTACTAGTGCTGTTGGCTATAAACCTTCAATGGTACCAGAATAAATATTTGATGACCAAGAAGTTCCAGTGTGTAATGCTGTCTTGTACTGGAGTTTTTCTGCCATCAGCAGCCTCCAGTGTACACTGAATCAATATCTTCTATTGACTGTGCGAAGCTATATATTTATGACTACTAGACATTGCTGCCTCGGTCACTTCATCACTTGCCTCCTCATGCTTGGTACCATTGCTCCTCTGACCCTTTCCTACTCTGACAACACCGTTTCAAGGTTCCTTTTTCTGAGTGACTCATGGTATAGAACTGTTTGAATCTAAACACTTTTCTTTTGGGAAAAGAACGGGTTTTATTGATTTATTCCATCGTCCCTTTCCTCTCAGTCCTCTAGCCTAAATGCTAAGCATAGTAATAGTTGTTCTGTGTCCTTTTGTATAGTAATACATGGGCTTTGCAACAGGATCCTCTTCTTATATTAGCTCTATTTCTATACCAATCATAGAGAGAGCATGATCCCTTTGCAACTCTAATAAAAAACTTGAGGTGCAGTAAACCATGTTTTTCATTCAAAATATGCCTAGTTATATTCTCATTTTATCAGTCAAGGTGGAGACTCATGTACCAAAGCAGTCAGATGGACTTTGACCTCACTTCAGCCTTGGTGTATGAATTGAAATGCCTTTTCAACAAGAACCAGATTAATTCTCTGCCGAATATAGACAGTACATCCCTGAATAGTGAAAAGGTTTTGCTTGCAACCAGAATGTCAATTTTAGTTTCATCTCATCTTGATAATTGTCTAGCTTGGCTTTTACTTTGTTAGTGCATTTTTGAAAATTAATTACTACAAACTACACATTTTTATTTCTTCCCTCCAGCTGCTAAGTTAAAATCCATATGGTTTAAAGGTGGGATGATAATGATACCAATTACTTTTTCAACTGTTCAATTATTTTTATTATCAGTAATGTCCACTGCATTGAGTGGTGTGATATGAGATCACAGGAAGTGCAAGCACGGGAAGTGCAAACACAAAGGAATTTCTTCAGACTGCTTGATAGTAAGAGAAGAAAGTGTAAACATAAAGGCAAAGGGACTGAACAATGCTTCATACAATTCTTTTTGCTATGCTGGAGAGAGAATCCAGCTAAAGTGGTTTTGATACTTAAGGATTCCTAAACTGATTTAATATTTAAACTTTGTGCTTTTGGTCCTTGGAATCACAGCTACTGCGGGTGCAAAATCATTACCAGGAGACTTTCTGTAGCTGGTCATTAATTACAGTGAAGTAAGGGTTACCCGAGTTTACCATTAGGGGCATATAAAACTGTGGTCACTCACTCCATGCCCTTCCTCCATGTACATCTAAAACTGCAGAGCTGAGACACAGCATTTTGTCTTTCGAGTTATTACCAACCAAAAAACTGTCTCTCCAAGTACATCTTATTGACAGGTATTTTCAGAAAGCTTTTCATTAAAGGATAATGGGACTGTTTCACTATTCAGTCACATAAAGGTATAGCCAGCCCATGTCACTGGAGTTACTCCACATATAATCAGAAAAAAAGAAAAAGAAGAGAATCTTGTCCATTATCTTTAGGATTAATGTGACATAGCTACAATAGATCTGAGAGCTTTTCCTGCTATTGTAATTGTATTGCATTGTATTATGAATATTATTAATTAACACTCCATTTGCAGGTGATCTAATCAGTTAATATACACTTTTGAAAGATGTAATATTGCCCTACTGCAAATGAACATTTAAGCTGACTTGTAGAATTCTATTTCCGTTCCTCTGTGTTCCAATATTCCTATTTCTAACTTCATTGCTTCAACATTTGGCAGGGAACACTTAAGACTGTGTGAGGCATCCTGTGATCGGCATCCATGGGCTGGTAGAAACCAGTGTGAAACTGCAGGGTTTCCCCTGAAAGTACTAGTTCTCTGTTTGATCTTCCTCTCAAATAACATCTCTGACAAGCAAAAAACAATTAATCAACAGTTTCACTAAAATGCATTCATGTCAGCATAAGTGACTTCTCATAAATTTTGATGGGACATGTATGTAGATGTGAATCAGGAAATAAAATGAATGAGAAGTGCTGCATAATCCATTTAGGAGAACTTCTTCATTTATGCAAGAATAACAGAGTCTCAAATTTGTGATTAATCATAAAAATTATGAGAGACCTTTCCTCCTCCTCTGCCAGTATTTCTGCACTTCTTGCTTTGTGTTAAGCTATAATTTGTTGATTAAATTAACATTTTCTATAGGCATGTTCATGGAATAAGCAGCAAGGGTTATTATGGTCTTAAAGCAGTTTCCTTGGCATTTTACAAGGCAAGCATAAATCACATTTCATATTTCAGAGTTTCCACTTCCCTTGAGGGCCTTCAATAAGAAAAGTGCTAGCTTAAGCAAAAGAAAATGAAATGCCTGTATTTTTGGAGTGTTATTGCAAGAGGAAAGTAAGTATAGGTGGAAGGTGTATTTTGAAAGAAACAGCATGGATATTTTCACCCTAGTTGTGTGGCCAAGAACCTTGTTGTTTCTTTGATAATTACAGAAATGCTGCAATAGAATTTATTGATTTACCAACTTATTTTCCTGGGTGCTGTACTCGTGGTTTAGAAACAAGGTTGAATCATCTATAATTAAAGCTAAGGAAATAAATAAAAGAGGTACCTGGAGTGTGAATTTGCCAGCCCAGATACTCTGAAGCAGTTGGAACTAATCAACAGCACATCAGATTAACAGCCAAGTATTACAGTAGCATTCCTAGGTCATTATCTATATAAATATTCATATAGAGAAAGCAAAACTGTATAATCAGAATTGTTTTCTTATTAGAAAAATAGGGACAAAGAGTCATCAATGAAAAAGGATAGTTGTAAGTATAAGTAAGTTATGTAAATGCTGCTGAAAACCTTTGCATTTTAGACAGAAATTTTAATGGCTTCACCATCACATTGCTAAAACATATTTTATACTTCCACCATGGGGATAGCAATGTCTGTATGAGCAGACAATGGTAAGCATTTCAATTTTCCCCATTACAAACATGCAGGACATGCATATGCTACAGAATAAATTAAGATACAAGGACCCTGAAGCTATAGATGACTTGAGATGGCTGGCTGACACAGTACAATACAGTGTCATAAGGAGATACCAATCAACATCCCAAAGCACTAAATGTCTGAGGTAACAAGCTCTGTTTCTCAGCATTCATTAAAACGTGCCAAGAGTATGCAGATGCAACTATATTTCTACATCAACCCATAAGCATTGCCTTGGCTATCTCTAGTTCATTTTCTATAGTATGGTGTATATATAGCTATAGCTGCTTTTCTTACCAGTATTACTTATTTGTTTGCCAGTCACAACCTAATTTATTATGCTGCTTGAACGTGTCTATACTCTATGTGGAGTGCATCTAAGATCTTCTTTAAGAGTTAGGCTTGCCGTGCATGCAGACAGATGATTTGCAGCAGCAAAACCAGATTTGGAATAAGACCCTAATGATTTATCCACAAGGCTAAGTAGGACTGCAAGTTTAAATCTACCGAAACAGCTTGCTTGTTTCCACTGTGGGATAAACAGCAGCACTGAAGAAAAACAAAGTACTCCCAGACCAAGCTACTCTCATCCCACAACAGTCAGTCTTGGTTACTACTACACTTCTAGAGCATGATGTCTTCTAGAATGCAAGTGGAATTTATAGGCACTTTGAGTACCTTCTTGCAAAAAGAGAGGAAAATGTGTCTAGCAGGGAAAATATTTGCTTTGCATAACCTAGTGATTTTTCAAGTCTGCTATAAAAGCAAGATTACACTGTTTGCACAATGCTGTCAGGCTGATGAAAGTATTCTGGAAAACAAAATGAAAATGACAGATCAAAACTATGCTGAGAGGAGAAGGTACAGTCTGTCCCAGATAGGACAAAGCTTATGTCAGTGGTCCACATAAATATTAAGATTACAATACCAGTTCAATACCCAGGTAGTTCTGCTGCAATAGCTTTCTCTGTTCAGAGTCTTGGCTTGCATCTTACTGTCTTAGTTGCTCTTCATTTCTTTTAGCTTCACTGGGCCAAATTCCAATTACCTGGAGAGAGAGAGTGGGATGGGAGGCTAAGAACATGTACAGAAATAGAACCTAAATCTTGTTGGACCTAGAAACAGCTGCAGAAGCTTCATTCCTATGAAATATTGTTACAGATGCATTCTCATTTTTAGATAAACAAATGTGACATGCAATGACTGGGATTAGTTGTGGCAAATTGTTAATGGCTAAGAATGCCACCTTACTATATGCCAGTGGATGTAACTGGGGAGCTTCAGCTTGGTCTTTTTTTTACACAGAAGGGATATTTTCTTTATGTCAGTTTTGATCTTGTCTAAGGGAATTAGTTGTAAATTTAGAAAAAATTGCTTTGCTTGACATTCATTTCTTCATTACCAGAATAGATCTGGAGTACTTAAAAAAAGATTTCATAGAGTGACTGCATGAATAAAAAAAATTAAAAAATAAAAAAAAGGCAACAATAGGAAAACCTAAATACAATCAAGAGATATTATACATGTCTCACTAGAACTGATGACAAAAGCTCACTCCCCCATATCAACAGCCAAATCCTTAATCCTAAAAAGGAATAGGACATTCAAAAGCTTCCCTAGAATTAACACATTACCAAATTTTTCCTTCCAAGCCCAGGCAAGCAGAAAAGCCCAACTTTCTCAGTGTTACTCACTTTACCAATGTTAAATAATTCTAGGAATTACAACTGATCTACACCTGTGCATATGAGAGAAACAACAAACCTACCAGGTGAACTTTGCCATTATATTAGCAACAAAGAATCCTTTGTGTAATAATAGTTACAACTTTTAAACTCCACTACCCATTTCAAATTGTATCATTTTGCTAAGTGGCAACTCAGAGAACATGGTAACAGTCTGTAAAGGGTATTAGGACAAGAGAGTGAAATTTTAGGTCCTTCAGGGGAACCCAACTAAAAGTAAGGGAAGGGAATTAAAACTAGAAAAATCAGTGGTCTGACCACCCACCAGCCAATATCACACTTCCTATTTTGAAAGCCATTAATTAATTCTTATCTCTGTTTTCAGATAACGCCCGTCAGATATTTATAGAGTACCATCTCCTCCTTGCTCCTTGCTAAGTGAAGCAACATTAATGGACTAGTTTCAATAGCAAATATGACTCAATACTACATGTTTACAGAAGTAAGTTATTAGGCTATGTAACAGCTTAATCAGAACTGACTTTGAAATGTGTCATTCTGTGTATTTAATCTTCCAAGTGAACTGTGAAAGCCCCAGAACTGAGGCTTTTTCAAAGGACTTAGTGAAAAAGCTCAGTGCTCTTGTTTTAAAGGGCCTTCAACCTGAATATTTTTATATACATCCTCTAGGACATTTGCAGACCACCAGGACCAATAATCCAATTTCCAGTGCATTATTACAGCCTGTTTCCTGACTGTAACCTGGGAAATGACTGCTGATTATGTGAATTTTTTCAGGCAATGGCAAGAGACTCTTCTGTGCCACTGGCTCTCTGGGCTGCCCCACAAGGTGATAGACGCTCACGTGGAATGACCCAGAGGAAATGACTAAAGGCTTCCTTCAGGTCTTCGAAAAATCTGATATCCAGGAGCAGCACCACGGAAATTAATCTATCCTGACACCCAGTCCTAGCCTAAGCCTGAGGAATGTGCCCTGCACAGAGGTCTCCAAAGATCAGCTTGCAAAATAAGTCACTCTGTCAAGAGCCTGTTGCTCGATGACACCTTTCCAGGCTCTTCTGTGATACAAAGAGAGCAGTGAACACAGGTTTTGTGTAGTGTTTGTTTTATTCATGTGTGGTCAACTGTACTGGATATGTGTAATAGAAACATTTTCATGGACAGTAGTGGCATCTTCTCACAAAGGGGTTATCTATAAGACCTGTTTTGCCAGATGTAGGAAGAACACAGTTCAGGCTGAAGCCCATCAGCTATAGCCAAATAAAGTCTTATCATCCTCATTTCACTGTGGAAACACCAGACCAGAGAACTCACATGAGTTACAGAAAGCAGAGATTAGATGTAAAAAAAACATCTCTGGCTTCCAATGAAACCTCAGGCCTTTAATTAAAGTCCTTCTCAAAATAGCATAGCTTTTTATCTGAATGATTACTATTAAAAATTGAGTGAGGTATGCAGTTCTCAGCTGCAGAAAACTGGGGACTAACCACTTTCTTTTGGGATGTTTTAACATTCTTTTTTTTCAATTGTACTTCATCTTTCTTTTTTCTTCTTCATATATATTAGCTCCTACCTAAATCCTTCACACTGCATTTAGAACCAAATAAAGCATTAATATGTTCATCTGTGTGAAATGTTCTCTTAACTATTACCTCCGGCAGTCATTTAGTTGAATCTGATAGGGGAATGCATTGACATTGTTAAGGTTAATGACCCAGTGATTAACAATACACATTTTGCAGCTCAATGCTTCCAGTCACTGTTTCAGAGTAATGTGAACAAAGACATATATATTATGCTACAATATCTCCAACGAAGTCTTTCTTTCTGCATAATAGGTGATGTAAAAGAAATCACCCCATGCTCAAATTAGTAGTTCTAAAAGATGGACAAAGTTTTATTCATACCAAAAACATGAGAAACTTCAGTGAGTTCATAGATGATACTATATTAATCCTGATTAGCTCATAAAAGCAGTCAGTTTATCATTTGTGTCCCACTGCATTTAGCCAAATCATCCACAGTTTTAAAAATACACTTTTTATGCTCATAATTATGTCTTGCTAAAGCTGTAGTGCTATATTGGATCATCCACAGCCCAGATCTGATATGAACTGATGATCCACTTGATTGCACTTCTATCCAGAGCACATAATATGGCTTTTATGCTGGCTATGAGCAGACAGCTGTGTTTGGCATAAAGGTAAACCAGCAGGGAAGAGCAACACTCAGTCTCACATAAGGTCATCTAGATCAAATTTACCTTTTGAAAAATAATGAAAAAAATCTGAAATAGGAATGTGAGTTGGTAATGTTTCACGGTGTGCACCATGAGGTCATAGTGGGTTTTACGGTGCTACATGTGTACCACCTTCTGGAAGCAGGATCTGTCTTTGAGTATAACTGTTGTATCTAAAATAGGGTTTCTTCTTCCTGAATACCATATTCTGTGGATATGTTTTTGATCCTCAATGTTATTTTGTTGCCAAGAGTAATCTCATTCAGTTGTTTTTAAAAAAGTAGAATTTCTTCTCAGATTTTTCACATTGTTTTGATAGCACTGTCATCTAAAGATAGCATAACTGCAAGAAACATCATCATTATTATTGTTATTATTTATTATTATTATTGTTGTTAATTTTGGCAATGTAATCCCCACTTGTGCATGCTAAAATAATTTGTAAACATTAAGCAACTCACTGAGTTTCACAGCACCCCACTTTTATTATTAGCACTGCATTGACATTTTCAAGTATTTGACAGGACCCAAATTTATGCTTGGAATTGCTTGTACTAAATAATTTTCTGGTTAGTTTTAGACATAACATAATGAACTGAACCAAAAAATAGGACAGTGGCTAGATTTGCTAAGGAAGGACAGGAATAAAATTGTATGTTAAGTTGTATCTGTCATGAAGGCATCTTAACAGATTAGTGAACACTTTATTTATTTATTTATTTATTTATTATAAATTAAGAGGCAAGTGGAGACATGGTCAATTTACAACATACCAGTCATATTTGGTTTCCAAATTTAGGCACTCAAGTGTTCAGATTTTCAGAAGGCCTGTTGAAGAACATTTTCTGTTTCATTAGTGGCAGAGGTAGTGTTCACCATCTCTGAAACTTTTAACAGATATTTAGGTGATTAAGCATGGACTGAAGCAACTTTCTTAATTATTAATTTAAAAAAATGTGGAACTATGGCCCAGATCCTCATTTGCATCTACATGTTAGATCACTGCAGCAAAATAGATAACTCTGTTAATTACACAGCAGATACAAATGGATTACATTATTAGTCCTGGAGAATGATTTTCAAGGAGGAGCGTGTCTCAGAGGGGCATCACATTGGAAAAGGTATGTCTCTTTTTCTCAAACACTGACAGGAGCCTGTGCTGCACAACAGTCACCTTTCCATCATGCTGGCTCACGCATTACAGGCTTTCAGAAGTCTAAGCCTTTAAGAAGAAGATTTGTGAACTGAGGCTTGGGCAATTACCATTCCACTACATCCCCCTTAAGTACAGTGCTGCATATGCTGCATTAGAATGCATTACAGTGCCGTGGAAGGTCATTTGCTTAACATTAGATGCAGAAGGTGTATGCTAATCCATGCTAGTTGCTTATATCAAGAGGGGAAAATTTAATGAAGAGAAATAGCTTTCCTTCATAAGAAAATCAGGATGAAAGGCTACAAGTTGAAGGCATGGATCAAAGAAGAGACAGGAGGCAAATTCTCTCTTCCATGCTTGACAGATACAGCAGATGCAGCCAAGATAATGGCCGTAAAACATACCAAAGACATATAGCTGTTAAGCAAAAATGCCATTTGTTTAATTCCCACAATTTCGACTCCTTTCGTTCTATAACCTTATGGAAACAGACAAGGCCACCTGAATCATTCTTGACTTGCTTGGAAATAATATTTTAACAACTTTTTACTGCCTCTATACTTTCTCAATATTTGTAACACTTTCTGCTCATGAATATGTAGCTTGTTTAATTATATGCAGATTAACCTTGCTCTCAGGGAAGGAAATTTTGAGTGTATTTTTAAAGGTTGTGTTTTAAGGAAGCTATGAATAGAAGATATCTCTTGGGTCATCACGTTCTTTCTAACATGGACAATCTCATCCTCAAGTGCTTTAAACAGATCTATCTCTTTCTTAAAGTAATTAAAAACTTTTTTACTTCTGCTAATCTTGTTGATAAACTGTTGCAGACTCATAATGCATACTGATTAAAAGCAGTCTTCTCTTACCTGTTGTTTTCCTGCATCAGCCTCGTCTTTCAGACTAAACAGATTTTTTCCTATTCATAGGAATTTATGCCACTGTTGTTTCTAGACACATCATCATTGATTAACTTATTTTCATGGGTCTAAGAAAGGCAGATACACAATTTCCACTACTAAACTGTCTTGCCACCCCTGCCAGAAGTTTGGTGGCCAGTCTCTGGATCATTTCAGATTTGAATTCTTCAGGCTGTGGGGAAGACAATACTCTAAATGACGTGTCACTGGTCCTGTGAGCACTGGTGTCAGTATCTGCTGGTACAGCTATCCCAATTCCTCTGAAGAACAGGTGATTTGAAGGAGTGACTCATCATCTGACTTATTTTATCCAGCTCCCTCAGGATGCTACAAACACTTTAGGGGTAGGGTCCAGATGTCTGTACAAATTGGTCACTACAGTAGAGTGCATCTGAACCCTACCCCTCATTTCTGGATGGCAAAAGTTACATAAGATTAATTCTGTCCCAAAAGCAAGACATTGCACTTTGTTCTCTTTAATCTTATTTTGGTTATTGCTTACCTGCCCTCTAGACTAATAATTAAATAAAACCTGTTCCAAGGTGTTCCTTTGGGACCTCCACCACTCTTCTAGGCTGCTATATCCTCTTTTCAATTATTCTTGCATTCATTCCAAGGGATGGAACAAAATTCTGTTTTCATCATGGTTTGCTGGGTTCAAAACCCTTTCAAAAAATTAAAAAAAAATCTTCCCTTTTTATAAAAATCACTTTGCCTCTCAAATAGTGATTTTTGTTCCCCCAACGTTTCCTTCTTAAAGTCTTAAAACTAAGGAAAGAAAAAAAATAAAACCACTTGCCTTTAAAATAACCATATATATATATATATCAAGTAGATACATATATTCAAATCACATATTGTAAGGGAAAACTCTCCTTCCTTTGCCCTAACTGGAAAATTTTTCTACTTGGAAAAGTTCTAGTTGGTATGTCCTAAAATTTTAAGGGTCGAAAGATTTAAGTCCTAGTGCTCGGAAATATATTCTGTCACTGTTTAATTTACTAGTATAGACACAGTCTGTGACTCTGATGAACTAAGTGATAATGTGCTGCCTGACACATTTCTTCAATTAATAGCCATAGCCTAAATACTTAGAGGGCTTTTTATATCGTATTATTGTTTAAGTGACCTTCCTGGATGGTGGATAGGCCAGATCACTTTTCACATAATGTTAGGAAGATATTATTATTATTGCATAATGATATAAGTATGTTATTGCAATTAAATTTTATAAAAGAAGTTTGTAATCTTAAACATTGAAGAAACAGCAGACACTGTGTACTACAGAGAAAATGTGATTCTGATAACATCCTTGTATGGAACTTCCGAATGAGTAAATTTTTTGAACTTCCAAGACTTTTGAGTGTTTATAGAGTAACAGATACAGTCCTCACCATAATAGGTGAGAAGAATATTCCTTCGTGCGGACACACATTGTTAGACAGGGAAGTATATATTATATCAAACATGATGGCAGGGATTGTAAAGGAAAGCACTTTCAATAATCATGTCCCTTGCACCTTTTGATGGAGTTGAAGTTAGAAACTTTTATTTGTGAAATTTCAAGAAAGCCCCCTGCTTATTACTTGGCAGGCTTTATAGAAACCTCTGCAAGTTCCCTTTCCTCAATTTTACTGTTTTTATTTCTTTTGGAAGGACATAAATATACAGCAGCTCATCAATTCACAGCAAATCACTGTCCCATAGAAGTACTGTTTTTGGATAACACAGTTTTGCTGCCTATTTGAGTATTTACCCAATATTTGTCTGTTTCTGCAGTTCCGTTCTTGCAGGATCTGTTCAAGTTAGTGAAGTCTACATTGATCTAAGGAGGTAACTTATTATACTTTCTGTCAAGATCTTCAGTTTTGTTTTGGATCACTATCGAGGTCTTTGTCTGAATCAGTCACAAAAATGTTTCAAATATTTACTTTGAATAATGAGGTACCTTGCAGGCACTGTTTAATTTTAATGCCAGAACTGTGAAAGTAATATTCACATTAATTGTGGGTAAAAATAAATATCTATATATGGCCTTGAAAACTCCTCACAAAACAGGAGTCAAATTGAACTTATTTTTTTTTAAAAAGACTTTCTACATTTTTTTTTAATAGAAAAGGACAGACTCTCCTGAAAAATCCTTTTTTTTTTTTCCCAGTTTCATATTTATAAGCGGACTCTTCTTTAGTAATGCTACATTACAGCTAAACAAATTATAAACTAGAAGTTCTTCTCTAATGCAGGATCTTAACAGTTAACAGAAAAGACACCACCACAGTCCTATAACTCCATAAAAATTACAACTTTGCACTGTTAAGCACCTGCTTCTGTCAGGACTGTTGAAGCTCTGACGCACATTAACCACTATGTATGTATGCTGTATGTTCTCCCCTACAGTCTGAATGGTGGTTTGCAAAGAACACCAGTTATCAGTGATTGTGACTTGTGATCTATCCTTCTTCCTTCAACAGTCTAAGTGTATAGTTGGGATCTAGGCCATGTTTTACCACTTTTTTTTTTTATTTAATATCAAAGTTAATTTTTCATATAAAAAGTAATTAATATTTTACCTACTGGGGAATCATCTTAGTCCCTCACTTTGTAAAAGCTAAACACCAGAGAACTGAACTAGTTCTTGTGATTCAGCATAACACGTGACTTTTTTTTTTATTGCCAAAACCATTGCAGTATTGGAGACCAGCTGACTCTTACCTAATACGGTCTTTGCAGAAGGATATGGAAAGTGGAGGTCATTTGTAGAAGACATGGCTGGTGATCTTCCTACTACCACATAAGATACATGATACACTTCACTGTGCTTATGGGAAGGGTTTCATTCTCTTAAAAAAATAAGTGCATCTTTAAAATACATGCAATATGTCTCTAAAAAATGTATTATATGGTCATGTCACTGTCCAACAGAAGCAACTGCAAATTCAATTTTAGGACAAAGAGTTTGGGTTTGCATTCTCTTCTTTTTTTTTTTTTTTCCAACCCATGAGCTATCATATGCTGTCAAGGTACAAGGTACATTTGACACCTCATTTTGAATTTTCGTTAAAATCTCATCATGATGCAGAAAATATAGTATGTAAACTGGAGATCGTGGTTCTACAGTCTCCAGAGCTTCATAGTGTTTAGTCAAAGGCTGTTGACCACACTTAATTATCACAGAAAATTAATACAAAATTTAACATCATCTCTCTGAAGCTTGCATTAAAATGACCTGCTAATTGCTGATGCTCCACTTCTGCTAATGACCTAAAAGAATCACGCTTTCTACATGGAAAATTATTTACCACTTTAAAATTAATTATATCTCTTTACAAGTTAAACCAAGGACCCTTCCTGTTCATTTCACACTGACCATTAGAAGGTGAGAAGGAAGGTATATTTAATTAGATCAAAATCCTGCTCCACCAGGCATTCAGGTACGTACAGTAGTCAACAAACATGAGTGCTTTGGAATTGGTATCAGAACTCAGCATGGAGAAGCACTTCCAGGCTACTGACTCACTGCACTGGACAGTGCAAGTTCCAGTTTAAGACCTGAGGACTCCAGTCATAGATGAAGGAAAGGCTATAGTGAAAAACTGTAAGAATAATTAAAAGAAGTTAATTTCTAGTATTACTAAATTAGAAAAAAACAAGCAAACAAACAAAAGGAAAGCAAAAACAAATTTAGAAAATAGTCAGTATACATGTGCAAATACCACATTTGCAATTAACTTCTGGCCCCTGTTAATGTTGAGGGTCTACAGAGTATTTTAAGAAGCTGTAGTAGAACAAAGCTCACCTACATCAGCAACGGCTGAAAGTTACAGGGTTTTGCTAGTTCATTGGCTTAGCTGAGTGGCTCACTGAAACAGCTCCATAGCTGTCACTGCTTCTAGCTGTTCAGCAATGGTTATGATGAAGGAAGTGAAATTCCTCAATTATTATAGAGGACATGAAATCACACAATGAAGATCAATTTAATCAATGATCTGTCCAGAACTAAGTGCTTCCCTGATCTATTGAGATTAACCAGCATCCTAACTAGGACTTACAGATGGATAATGTGGAACAAAACTCCTGATCTAAGATGTCTTAGATGCTCCACTGTTAAATTCTTTGTCTAAGGGCTCTCCCACCAAATTTTTTTTTTTTTTTTTTCTGAATAGATAAGATAGGATTTTGAAGGTACACAAGAGAGGGTTGACTTGGTCCATAAAGGTACACTGTAAGCTACAGTGAGGAGAAATCTTCATCAATACTATACAAAGCTTATTTCATAGGCAATGATGACTGCTCCTTATTTTGAAAGGACAGTGACTAACAAATCAGCCACACCAATTATTAAAACAAAACCCTGACAAACTTCAAAGCAGTAGATAAGAACTCAATATTTGGAAGCACTGTCATGTCAGTACAGACAGTAGAGCTTTTACTCTTAATTATGTTTTTAAATGATCCTCTATCACAGGCAAAAAAGCTGAACACCAGTGAATATCTCTAAGAAGCAGAAATGTTAATCATAGCTAAATTAATTCTGTCTTCATCAGAGCAAGTAAAATACCACTTTTACTTTAACAAGACTGCACAAACAAATTAATTGTAAATGAGGCAGCATCATCCTGCCAGTTCTCTTGAAGGGCTCAGTTGTACCTTCTGCTGCTTTTCTTTCTCTGTTTGGAAATTTCCTTTCAGGAGGGAAGGGAAGATTTCCACTGTGTGAAAACACCACACAATAAAATGCATACAAAAAGAAGATGAAAACTACATAGGCCTGAATATACCTTATTCAACTTTGTAGAAAATTAACTCCGGCACCAGTGTCTGGCAACTATTTACCTGAGACTTTTGCTAGAAGAAGATGTTCAAAAGAAAGCAAAATGGACATTCCTGAAGTGCGAATTAGATTTAGAGGTATATCCACTTAGTATGGAAGGGGTATGGCTTTCTAAGGAACATAAATACTTCCTTGCAAATGCCTGGAGTTAAATGGGTGAGGTTCAGTCCTCCTGCATTTGAAGCAGAGCCCTGAAGTGTGGAGGATGAGATAGAATAGGAACATGCCATAGATCAACATCAAGTGCTATAGGATGTTTTGCATTGTCTAAGTGGGAAAGTGAGCAAGGCACGACGATCCTTATTTTACTATTATTTTCCATGCTATCATTAAACAAAGAGACCTTGAGATCTCACCAGGATGTTGAGTAAGTCCTTATTAAGAAGCTTTTGTAATCTACACTGACAAGGCAGAAATTAGACATTATCTCTATTTTAGAGGAATGGAATTAGGACAAGATTAAACAGTTTGCCTTAGGTGACCTATTAAAACAACTGGTGAGAAGGATTGGTGACAGGCCTCCTGAATCCAAGTCAGACACCTCAACCACATGAACTCCTATTTCTCAAACTGTTCAATCATCTGGCCATGCACTACAAGCTGGAGGTGATTGGACAAGGTGAAGAAAAGGTGTGGAGGGCAAGGGAGGAGAACTTCTCCATTTCAGCCTCTTGCCTTCACATGACTAAAGAAAAAACCTTTTCCTATCTTTGATTTTCAAATCATACTCTATGACTTCCCTTTTTTTTTTTTCCAAGAACATCTTTCTTTTTTTTACATCTCTCTTGCCTTCTTCTTTCCCTGCTCCCTTTCTCTATATGGTTCATTCGCAGTTGCGTAGCAACAGCACGTTCCTTAGAAAAGAGACCTGCTGCATATAAAAGACTGAATGAAAAAAGCAGGTTGTACAAGGTCTTACAAGTGGGTGTAACAAGTCCATAAACCAAACATATTTTCTGACAGGTTCTTTCCAAGGATGTAACTAGAGAGGTGTGGGAGCTGAGGGGAGATAGGAGTCAAAAGGAATCAACAGCTTTGACACACATTTCCAGCTGTCCTTTTCTAGGACCCTAGGCAGGGTCCTCTGTAGCTTCCTCTGTTTGGAAAGACCAAAGAAGGAATGAGAGTTTAAGGTCCAAGCAACCAATAAGAAATCCATAGCAAGGAAACACAGGAAAGAAAATAAACCTGGTACATTTGCTCACAGCCATGCTTAACTCCTGCAAAAGCCCTAACAGTACTGCTGGCTCTGTAACTTTGAAGGATTCTTCCCCAAAGGCAAAATGATTTCTTCAAGGACACATGTGAGCAAAAGTAATTCTTAAAAGTTATTGATTTTTCTCAACATATAAGATAGTCACCAGAGATCTCACTGTGAAACCTTACTTACTCTTGCAGTTTAGCTGCACTTATCATAGAGGACAGTGAGTCAAGAAGGGTACTCCAACAAAGGCCAGTCTTAAGAAAGTCAAGCAACTTACACACATAAAATAGAAGCCAGACATTTGATAGCATGAAGTGAAGGTGAAGTTCAATATTATAAAGAAGGTCAGTAACGAGGATCAAAATACTTTTCTCCAACTTAAAAAAATTACTGTTCTAAGAGTGAAATCTAGTGCCATGGCATCTCATGACAAGTTGTTGCACATAACAGAAGCCTATCGTACAGAAGTTTACATCATTTCTTCAATCAATAAGCAATTCCTTGCTTGCTAGCCCTCAGCAGGTGAAGTCCCTTTTCTTCCATTTAGATGTATAATTTCTTTCATTCAGTCTGGAAGAAAAAGAGAAGGTGCAGTAAGAGCATGAGAAATTACAGATTTCTGAGTAGGATGATACCTTTTGATTGATCTGACTCTTCTATGAGGTGATCACTGGTCAACACAGTCAGTATCCATGGCCTTGATCTACTCAGCCTTGATCGTTGCTCATGTTCTCAGTATGCAGAGGGAGACATTTGTGAACAATGAAGGAAGTAATGAATTGAACATTGTGCCAGGAAAAGGTTCTAAAGCAACTCTTCAATGACATGAGTAGCTGCAGTCCCTATGAAACAGTAGTTGTGCTTAGATATAATTTTTATTCCAATGCAGCTACCTGATGGATGACAGGATACAAAGGAGTGTCTGTCCTGGCCATAAACCCAGAACAGAAATAGCTAAATATTAAGAGAGATTGGAAATCTTGGTCAATCTGATTTTTTTTATCTTGATCTAATCTTAATCTATTCATTACACTTCTCTGATGAATCCTTTCCTGTAAAGCAGAAATAGTCTAGGTCTATTTCAGGGAAGTTTTGTGATAAACATTTATAAAAGTCTATGAAGATAAAAGTCAGATTCAAGTAATAAGTATTAAATGAATGGCATAAATTATGATAAAGTCTAGAGACTACCATACCCCATCCTTCTCTTCGACTACTGGGAAATTTGCTCACGTCTTCACTTTAATTTGCAGTAACCAGCAGTCAGATACTAGACTTGAGCTACAGACTAGCAATTTTTTAATTTTAAATTTTCTAGAAGAGGAAAGGTTTCATTCCTTTCTATCTTTTATGGAAAAATGAGGTAATGAAGAATGAAAACATTTTTAATTCCATGCCAGAAGATCCAAAGAAGATGGGACTTGGAGTCAGAATGGGCTGAAATGGATGACACGTAAGAAAAAGAGCTGTGTGGAAAGGGATGAAGAAATCAAAAATCAGAGGTCTGTAGTAAATCTTTCAGTAATCACGATCCCAGATCATTAGAATGGAATTTAGAAGAGGAGAATAGATATTTTTAGGGAGTTTTAGGATTAATGAATTCATGGAAAGGCTGGTGAATAAGACTGGTACAAGGTAGTTGACCAAATGTTGTCAGGAAAAGTATTAGTTGTCTGTAACATAATGGAGTCAGGTAAAGTGGAAAGGATTTTCAGTGCAGGCGATTGAATATACATTATGGTGCCTGCTCCTGAAAACGGAGCTGGTACCATCCAGTGTTTACCTAGGAAAACACCTGGTAATCCCAACTGTACAGACATGGAAGAAAAGACTCATAGCTGAAAATTAATCACTGAAGACACACAAGCTAATATATTGCATCAGGTCCAGCAATTTTGCTCACCCAACATACAAGAAGAAAACTGTGAAATAGATTGGGTTTCAGTAAGGAAGCTGTGATCCTCTCATAGCCATAGGAACCATAGATGTTTGATGTAGACAAGAACAGAAACATATTGAGATAGACTTGCAGGAGTCAAGTGTGGCAAGTTTGAGCAGACTGAGACTGCAATATCTGGAGTTTTCTTTTGGATGTGGATGACAATAATTGTTAGTGTTTCATAAGAAACACAGACATTGTCAGAGCACTACACTTGAAAACTTCTGAACATATCTGAAAGTTTCTGAAGACACTGAAAGCTAAGAAAAGACAGCTAAGGCAATAAAATCTCAATTAAAGATGGTCATAAGCAGCTTAAATTGCATCTCTGTATGACTGATGCCGCTGATACTATGCAGAACCTTTACTGCATCTCCCACCTAAACATTGTCACCTCCTTCATCTCCTGTCTAAAAATCACCTCCTAGATGGATTTTTATCACTCGAATCCAGATGCATACAGTATTTATAAAGTGCACATTTTTCTTTGAAATGCTCTTCAGTTATTAGATACATACACATTTGATAAACATTGCCCTTGTTTGCCAGCTTGTAAATACTCTGTTAAATAAAGTCATTCAAACATTGTTTTGTGGGTAAATGTGATGCTGGTGCAGGGGAAATTACAACACTAATAAATTAATCTCTCTAGCTAACATGAGCACTGATTAAACTACCTATGCTACGCCGTCAAGAACTGCATACAGGACTATGGGTTTCTGTTAAGAGCAAGAGGAACCAATCTGTCCTGATCTATATCTTCTAGCAGTAGTGAAATATTTCATTTGTTCACTTTGCCCTGTCTTCATCTAATCTAAGGCTGTCAGCAAATGTTATGTTGGTTTGTGAATACAGAATACTGCATGAACTCAGACTGAAGACACTAAATTCGTATCAGTTGACTGCTGAATAAATGTAAGATAGGAAAACTAATTTCAGGGTGGCATTCACCTTCTGGGACAAAACTCATCCATTCTGAATATCTATAATGGGTGAGATGAATTACTTTCAGGCGGTGACTAGTGTTCTTCATTGACTGCAGAGAAAGTCTACAAAACTAACTTAAATTATACACTGAAAGTGTAGTTGGTTTATGTACATTTTTAATGACTTCCCATCCAATCAATGATTACTTTTTTATCCTACCAACAACTTTGTGATCCATCTAATCTTTTAATGTAATGAATGTTTTTGTATGGATTATTTGACATATCCAGTATGATACTAAAAAAAAAATAAATCTATCGGAATTCAAATTTGTAAGTAAAGCACTGACCATTAAGATAGATCATTAATAAATAGCAATAAAGTTCATTTTTTATTAATATAGTGACATTTCTGTGTCCTCTATGTACTGATAGGTAACAAAGCAACTTTACAGTAGTAGATCATCTCACAACATTTACTCTGGTGTTTGATTTAATGAATTATATTTATTCTCAGAGATGAGATCTCCAGATGAACTCTGGAGAATCTTCTGCAGTAGCTCAACACAAGAGCCCTCAGCTTTCTGTGCACCCATCTATTGGAATTCATCACACCCTTAACATCACGTAAGAGAAAACATCCCAACATATGTGCTGCTGCATTTAATTGTTCAGTAGATGAACGTAATAATCACAGTAAAAAGGAGTTTGCACTGATGTGTTGATCTGTGAAGTAGAGCAAACTGATAGATAACTACTCTTCTGTACAAAATAAATGGTATTTGGCACAGGTAAATGTGTAGAGAACAGAAGTAGTATCATCTATTCTTTCCCATTAGTTCAAATGCTTCATTTAGAGCCACGAGGATGTGGGGAAACAACTGAACAGCTACCACAGACTAGGGAAATTAGATCTGGGTGATGAACTTCAGGGCATATATGACAACAGGCCTAATCACAGCTAACAACCATCTCCAGTACTGCAGAGGTTTTTAGTTAAGAGAGTGAGCTGATGTTATAACAAATTAGCATAGTCAGGAGAGTTACAAAATATAACACATAGATGCATTAATGATGCACACGATGTGTGCACTTGAGACTTAATTAGTGACTGGCTGTAGGCCTGAATGCAAATATAAACCTATGAACTACCCACTGGGGAGACTACAAGAGCCAGGGATCCCAGTGCTGGGAGAGGCAGGTTAGAGGGGGGCAAGTTCCTTCTTTCTTGCAGGCTGAAGAAGTATCTACTTATGTCTTCTATGTGTCTAGGCAATTTTTGTCTGTTCAGCCATCAGTAAAGTCATTGCAGCATATGTGAGAGCATTTGCTCGCTCTCTGTGTTGACAGTAGCAATGAGATTTCTTTCAAGCTCATCTGGTGTTCTGGATAATGACTAGGGCAAGTAATCGCATCTAGACGGTACCATGCCATTGCAATTGGATTGCTACTGCTAGCTGGGATGAGGCTAGTTGGTGAACACCTGCACATATTAAAGTGAACGCATACTGAATAGGAAAGAATTCATCTCTGTTTGAAGGCCATGCAAATCACAAGGTCAAGGGAGAAGAAGAGACTAAATTGTGACTCAAAGAATGAAAAATAAAAGATGCCCTCTACTCAAGGCTTTTCATGGAGGTTCCAGTCTAATCTGTGATAAGCCTCATGTGAAGTGAAATCAGTCCACTCTGGCACCCAATGCCTTCGAAATAATCATTAGAGTAACAAGTGGAGAGGCTAGAATGGAATGGAACCAAAGAATCATTTCTGTTTAAAGCAAACTGCCAAAATACCTATTTACCACTGAGACCAGAACAACTCTGAAGCAGCTGTTGTGCTCTTCTGGGTAAATAATATGTGTTAAAAAATGTATAAACATTTATACATGTTTACCTTTGAGACATCAGCTTCTCTGAAGCAGACATTTCCATTGCTGCATACATAATACATGCTTTGTTTGAGAAACTGCCTAAATTCATAAAGGGAGAAAAACCTGTAGGGCACTGTATATGTATAGAGCTGTTATCACTTGTAAATACAGACGTAGTGGAGCACTAGCATATAATACAGCCTTATACTCTGCAAAATGCTCAAGGAATTCCTATAGGTTTGGCAAAAACTATTATCTCCCCATTTCTGAGAAAGGCCAGGCTTTTGAAAAGTATTCGCTGAGCTGCAGGTCTTCTTTTACATTAATTCCAGTGTGAGCCACAGCAAAAAGAAAGTGAATACCTCCTCAACCAGTGGTTGTCCATAAGGGTTTCACCTCTTTATCTATCATTAGGCATCTGGTCTCAGCTAATGGTTGAAGCTCCCTCCACAGTCCACAAAGGGCGAGAAATACATTGTGTGAAGAGCTAATACAGTAATAATTCATTATAATTACTACAAGTGACTACCTTATCTCCCAGAAGAAAATTACGTTCAGCCTACGCATGTGTCCAGGCACATCTTCAACCCTTGATGCTGACCACTGAGCACTGCCTCAGTTGACCAATCTATAAAAATGGCATCTGATGCTCCAGAGAGCAACTCACTCCTTGAGTACAAAAACTTTCATGGCATTAAGTATTTCAGTCAGGTGTGACATCTTGACTCAGAAGTATCTTTGTGTCTCACCGCAATCCTGCTCACAAGTGTAAACAACTGCTCTATAAACTCACATGAAGAGATATTATTCAGTTTTCCACTGCATCAACTTATCCACTCTCCACACTCTGATTAGTAAATATCCATCAAATTAGACATGTTTATTGCTGGAGTAGTCTATGAATTGCCTTAGTGGAGGTTAACTGTGGTTCACGCGAAGCAACATTGCCTCTGATGAATTAGACAAAGGTAAATAGTTTGATAACATGATATGTGGGATGTTATCCCTGGAAAGAAAATCATTCTTTCTATCTATCTATCTATCTATCTATCTATCTATCTATCTATCTATCTATCTATCTATCTATCTATCTATCTATCTATCGTTTTACTGCTATCTGTTTGCACTCCTTTTACAGTCCCAAAATCAGTATTTAAAGATAACCCATTTACTATTTAATCAAAATAATTTTGTTTGATTGTCCACACTAAAAACCTCCCAGTTTTTCATGGCATTTAATATGCAAATCTGCAACAACAGCATATTGTAAATGTTGGGTCCATAGTAGCAAGGGAGTTGAAAAGTATGGCATAGAAAAAAAATCATAGAATCATAGAATGGCTTAGGCCGGAAGGGATCTTAAAGATCATCTAGTCCAATCTCCCCTCCATGGGCAGGGATGCCTCTCCACTAGACTAGGTTGCTCAAGGCCTCATCCAACCTGACCTTGAACACCTCCAGGGAGGGGGCATCCACAGCCCCTCTGGGCAATCTATTCCGGAGTCTCACTACCCTTGTACTGAAGAACTTTTTCCTAAGATCCAATCTAAACCTATTTTCCCTGTGTTTAAAACTATTTCCTCTTGTCCTGTTGCTGGACACTCTTGTGAGGAATCCCTCTCTAGCCTTTCTGTATGTTCCCTTCAGGTACTGGAAGGCAGTTATAAGGTCCCCCTGAAGTCTTCTCTTCTCCAGGCTGAACAATCCCACCTCCCTCAGCCTATCCTCATAGCAGAGGTGCTCCAGCCTCTGGATCATCTTTGTGGCCCTCCTCTGGACTCGTTCCAACTGATGTATGTCCCTCTTACAGTGGAGACACCAGAACTGGATGCAGTATTTGAGGTGGGGTTTCACAAGAGCAGAGTAAAGGGAGAGAATCACCTCTCTTGATCAGCTGGCCACATACCTCTTGATGCATCCTAGGATATGGTTGGCCTTCTTAGCCACGTGAGCACTCTGCCAATCAACACCCCCAAGTCCTTCTCTTCAGGGCTACTCTCAACCCAATCTCTACGCAGTCTGTAATTGTGCCGGGGATTGGCCCAGCCCAGATGCAGGACCTTGCACTTTGACTTGTTCAACCACATGCAGTTTGCATTGGCCCATTTCTCAAGCCTGTCAAGGACAATAAAAACGACAAGTGGTTTTTTTAATCAGAATCCTCCTTATTGAGGAAGAACTAGAACTGTATCTATTATTCTTACCATTTTCATCTCAAGGCACAAAGGCTAGGTGACAGTTTACAAGATGAGTCCCTTTACAATTATGCTGCATTTTGTTGCCTTGTTCTAATCCACTTCCACAGTTTCAACAATCTGATCAAGTGTTAATCTCCATGGAGAATTCCTCTCATTGCCAAGGTGTCGTTATACTCTGTAGAAAGACCTAACCGAGCCTCCAGTTTATACTTAATGAGGCTTTAATTATTAATTGCTAAATTATTGATAAAATCATTATGAGAGGTCATGGCCTTCCTACCCTTAATAGGAGGGGAATCCTATGGTACATTTTTATCTGGCAGGTCTTTTTCTTTTCTAGTATGTATTGAGTTGGTTAAGGGATACTCTTAATAAATTAGTATTATTCCAACTTCATGATACCACTACTATAAAACAAAATTATCGTTGTACCCATCAGCGCAAGGGTATGCAGGTAAAAAGAATTTCTTATATCCTACTGATGCTGATACCAAACTCATTTGACACTTCTCATGTGGATAGATGTTATCTTGCTTTACATGTAAAAACATTTTTTATAAAATCTATCTATCTGCCTACCTATCACTTCTGCATGGGAATAATTCTATTAAATAAAACCTGATTTTCAGAACAGCAAAACATGGGCAACTCCCCCTGGAAATCAGATGAAACTACTTATTTCCATCACTTCCACAAATCACCAAGTCCTTGCTTGCTTGTTTGTAAGTTTGCTTATTTATAAGTTCAGGTTCTGCTGACATGCAGACATGACATCTGAGAGCAAGCTTACTGCCGTTAAGTAACCTGAACATCCACAAGTCTATGGGCCCTGATGGGATGCACCCACAAGTGCTGAGGGAAATGGTGGAGGTCATTGCTAGGCCACTCTCCATAATCTTTGAGAGGTCCTGAAGAACAGGAGAGGTGCCTGATGACTGGAGGAAGGTCAATGTCATCCCACTCTTCAAAAAGGGCAAGAAGGAGGACCCCGGTAACTATAGGCCGGTCAGCCGCACCTCCATCCTTGGAAAGGTGATGGAACAGCTTGTTCTTGCCACCATCTCAAAGCATATTGAGGAAAGGAGGCTTATCATGAATAGTCAACATGGATTCAACAAAGGGAAGTCATGCTTGACTAATCTGATATCCCTTTCTGATGGCACAACTAGATGGATAGAGGAGGGGAGGGAAGTGGATGTGGTATATCTTGACAAAACAAAGCTTTCAATACTGTCTCCCATGATGTCCTCTCAGCCAAGCTTAAGAAGTGCAGCCTGAATGGTTGTGTGGTGAGATGGATTGGAAACTGGCTGAAGGACAGAGCCCAGAGAGTTGTGGTCAGTGGAGCAGAGTCTAGGTGGAGGCCTGTGGGTAGCGGTGTTCCCCAGGAGTCAGTCATGGGTCCAATGCTGTTTAATATATCCATCAATGACCTGGATGAAGGCATAGAATGTACCCGCAGCAAGTTTGCTGATGATACAAAACTGGGTGGAGTGGCTGATACATTTGAAGGCTGTGCTGCCATCCAGTGTGACCTGGACAGGCTAGAAAGCTGGGCGGGGAGAAATTTAATGAAGTTCAAAAAGGGCAAGTGTAAAGTACTGCATCTGAGGAAGAACAATCCCATGCATCAGTACAGCTTGGGGGCTGATCTGTTGGAGAGCAGCTCTGGGTAAAAAGATCTAGGAGTCATGGTGGACCAGAGGATGACCATGAGCCAACAATGCACCCTCACAGCCAAGGAGGCCAATAGCATCCTGGGATGTATTAAGAAGAGTGTGGCCAGCAGGTCAAGGGAGTTTCTCCTCCCCCTCTACTCTGCGCTGGTAAGGCCCCACCTGGAGTACTGTATCCAGTTCTGGGCACCCCAGTTCAAGAAAGACAGGGATCTACAGGAGAGAGTCCAGCGCAAAGACACTAAGATGATTAAGTGGAGCATCTTCCTTATGAGGAGAGGCTGAGAGAGCTGGGCCTTCTTAGCCTGGAGAAAAGGAGACTGAGGGATGACCTTATTAATGTCTATAAATATGTAAAGGGCAAGTGTAAGGAGGATGGAGCCAGGCTTTTCTCAGTGACATCCAGTGATAGGACAAGTGGTAATGGGTACAAGCTGGAGCATAGGAAGTTTCAGGTAAACATAAGGAAAAGCTTTTTCATGATGAGGATGACAGGCTGCCCAGAGGGGTTGTGGAGTCTCCTTCTCTGGAGACATTCAAAATCCACCTGGATGAATTCCTGTCTGACCTGACCTAGGTGTTCCTGCTCTGTCAGGGGGGTTGAACTAGATGATCTTTTGAAGTCCCTTCCAACCCCTAATATTCTGTGATTCTGTGATTCTATATGAATGGGAAAAA
>WTSP01018520.1:0-25346 GCA_025331215.1 Actenoides lindsayi
TTTTTTATTCTTATTATATTCATCCAACCACTAAAATTGCAAGGATGAGAATTAGCCCACAGCATCCAGAGGAGTTCATATGTGACTAGTGCTTTTACCAGATGGAGTCTAAAGCTGCCACAAGATCTGAAGCTCATTGACTGGAGCTCCCAGTTGTGACATTTTTACCCTTTTAGTTTTGTTTACTGATAAGTCTCAAAAGCTTTGATGTTTCAGCAGCAGTTTTGCTTCTTAGGCACATACTAAACAGAGGGCCAATAGAAAGATGTAGTTTACTTGGGTAGAGTTTTATATCCAGTTTCTAGACTCAGTCACTGTATATCTCATTGCAAGTGTATGTATATTAGAGATGGTAGTCATTAAATTCAGAGCTTTCTGTCATCAGAAAGAGAGCCTGCACTTACACAGGCTCTGAATCTGTCCTTTTTCACTCCAGTTTATAGCTGAACACAGCTGAACACATGGATTCTGATTCTGAATGCATTTCTTTCTCGCTCAGCTCATACAGTCATACATCTTCACTGAGCTGAAGTAACTCATCCTGGATTTACCTGAAAATTAGATACAGTTCAATTCCATTTAATAAACACAAATGTCAGTGAATACTTTGGAAACCATTGTAACACAGTATTTGGTAATCTTCTCAATGACAATACTGAAACTGCCCAAGCATGATAGTACTGCAAGTTCTAGACACTTACCTGTTACAACCAAATGAATCTCTCTGAATCTATTTAGTCCTGTACAACAGTGAACACTGTTTGCAAATAAAAAAGCTCCTAAAAACATAATAATGTTATTCACTTTAACTAACAGTCTTTAAAACTGTGCTGGATCTCATTAGTCTACTGTTTTCAGCAGCCTGAGATATTCAAGGATTCCAAAAGTGGCTGGATTAATCAGGTGTCAGTGAATATGTAAAGATGAATAATGAAAAAAGAAACCAAGAAGCTATGAAAGTATTGTCATGGTTGGTAATAAAAAGTTCAGCAATTATTTGATTATCATTAAAAAAGGGAAAAAAACCCCACAGAAATTTATTCCAAAAAAAAAAAGTCAAAATTTGTTTTATGAATAATTTATGAATAATTCATCCATCTCTGCACTATACAGAAATGTTCTTGCTGTTCTGAACATACATTTATACCATTACTCTAAAGCTTCTGTTTCAGTGGCTCCAGGCAGTGTTCAGCTGCTGAATAAATCCAGGACCACAGTAACCTGCCCATACAAGCCAGAAGACCTAATAAAAAATGTTGGCTAGTGACAGCCCATTTGACACTCTCACCATGATAGTCCGATCTGATCATGGGTGCCCAAGAGCTGTTGAACAAACTTCCTTTTCAGTGGCAGTTGTTGGAGTCTCCAGGGCTCTCCAGGGTTTCAGACACCACTAGTCACAAGATTTCTGAGGTTACATCCCCTATTCTTATGCAGAAACCTTTCTACAATACCTTTCTCCCCAGCTTTGATTAGCAGTGCATTTATTCCTCTTGCTCTCTCTCTGTATCACACTGAATTGAAATAACCCTTGTACTTCACACCTTATGTGTCTCTTTGAGATGCCTCTGAACACTCACAGACCAGAAGTCCATCTTCCATTGATTAACATGTTAGATGCAGTCTTTTCAAAGATGGGTTGTCCACTTGTTACTAAACCATGGTAAGCTCTTATCAGCCATTCTCTGGTTACAGCAGACTGCAGCCCTCATCCATTAGCTATATCATGTTGGAAAATGAAATATTTCAGAGTTGCTTTACAAGTGTTGTTAAAGATTTCACAGCTTCAGTTCTAGGGAAGCTGCAACTTGAATGTCTTCTTGGACAATAGCTGTGGTTTCAAAGTCCAGCGAAATATTTAGACTTTGGCTCATCTGTCTCATTACTTTCACTAACTTACTCATGAACCTCCCTACATGCAGTAGTGTAAAACATTACATCTTTTCTTTTTACCAGGAAACAAGTAGGTTAGTGCACATAGTGCATGCAGGGAATCTTTTCTAAATACAGAACAGCAGATAACAGAAGACCCCCAAATAGTTCTTTTCTACACTGATTTTGATGTTTCAATGGTGATTTTGTTGTTTGGATAATGATATATTATAAAGTAGAAAGTCTGGCCATTTTCACTTCCTTTTTAAAAAATGTAACCTGAAATGGTGTTGTTCTCTGTCACATTTCCCTTTTAGGTAATTATATAAGTTTATTGTGATAGCATTCAAAAGGCTGAGCCTGAAAAGTTCTATAACATATGGCATATATTTAACATTGCTTGTGAATTAAAAATAACAGCCTGCCATCTGCCTTTGTGAGCAGATTTTATCAAAGTCTAAATGAAAAGCTCAAAGATGTGAATGTTGTCAATTAAAATATGAAACGCTCAGGTTCATGACAGGGTAAAAGTGCTCAGACTTACCTTACTTGAACCTGAGTCCCTTACAACTTAGCCACCATATTTGAGTAGTCACTTTATACAAGAATAAAACATGATATTGAGAATCAAAAACAAGTCTCACTTTGACAGAATATATGCTTTACAACACTATTGCCTGTTGATTTATCAGATATGGACTGTTTGAAAAGGTGTGACTTTAGCAATTTTCACTTTTGATAGTTACTTCAGTGAGCATTTCTATAAAATCTCATTAAATGTCTTCAGTAGCTATTAGCTGATGTGTTCATAGTTTTAGCTGCACTAGAGAAATACAGTATCAGCAATACTTTTCTCCAGCCTTCTCTACTTACTGAAGTTAGAGCTACTATTAATTGATTGTTCATTCATTTTTAGATTCAGAATTTCTTTTACCAAGAACATAGACAATTTTTACTTTTTTTAAACGAGGTAAATCTCTAAATGAAAATTTATTTTAGAATAGAAAGTCAAAACATTTCATTTTGAAAATGTCAAAATGAAACACCCATACTTTTAAAAGAAATCCTCCTTTCTCTCAATCTCACTTATTTTTTTGGCTAAATTTACTCACTAACTTGTCAAAAGATATAATACTAACCTGCCTGACACTGTCTGCTTATAGCGTTCTACTTTTTATGACCTTCTGACTTGATTATCACAACATTTTACCTGAATTACTTTCTGCTGGTGTACCAGAACCTGTTAAGAGAGGGTTGTTCCAAAGTTTTGTCCCTGTCACTAGCTGGGACTTGTTGAATCTAGAATATAACTCAAAATACACACTGAAACAGTGCATAGTAATAGGACCAAAATCTCACAACTGCTGTCAGCTGAACCCTAGATATGCTTTCTGTTAGGTGTAAATGTTTTTGCACTCACTAGTTAAATTCTTTACACCGGTTTTAAACTAATCAAGTTTTTTGATAATTTGAGAAGAAAGAGAGGGAGATAACACCCCTTTTTTTTTTCTACTTTTACTATGGTACAGGACTTCAGATGTCATAGTGACTCTGTACAGTATCTAAAAGAGTTTGTAACATCCTACAAGATAAAACACTGCAAAGAGAGGAGATGGTCAACATTTCAGTCAATTGTTCCATCCTTTGCTCGCATATGATACCATATCATAGAGAAAGCTCCTAATTCAAATTAAACAAACTGAAATTACGTATGTGGGTAGAGTGGAAGAGAACCTTGTTAACTTTCATTTCCCTGAACTGCTGAATGCTCTCAAAAAGAGGGATTCAAGAATCCAGTTGCTACACAAAGTCTAGAATCTGGTTACTACACAAAGATAGAATCATAGAATCATGGAACACTCGGTTGGAAAGAACCTCAAGGATCATCTGATCCAAACTTTCTTGGCAAAAGCATGGTCTGGATAAACTGGCCCCAAACCCTCTCCAGCTGAATCTTAAAAGTGTCCAGTGTAGGAGAATCCACCATTTCCTTGGGGACATTATTCAGATGAATGAATATTCTCATGTGAAAAATTTTCAGCTTGCATCCAATTGGAATGTCCCTGGGAGAAACTTGTACCCATTACTGCTCATCTTTCCCTTGTGACTCCCTGTAAAAAAGGGAGTCTAGATAATTTATATTCAGCATTCATTGTAGTTAGTATTTTTAGAAAAACTGCAGTGACTTCAAAGAGCTAATGAAAAGAGACTAATATAAAACAAGTGTAAGCAAGTTCCAGTCTTACACAGAAAAGTTTGAGTTACCTTTTTGGGCAGCACCATTAAGCAGGGAAACACTGAGTAGCAACCAACATATGAAATAGTCAATTGTACATTAAACAAGTCAAAGTAGATCTGATTTAGATATAACTAGGGAAGTACTGGAGGAAATTATATACTTTATTTAGCTGAGTGAAAAAACAGGTCTTACAATCTTATTTTTTGCAATATGTAGATCAAAGAGATTGACTCAAAAAAATGTATCATTAGGGGAAAATACAACTTCATGAAAATTAGTTTTCTCATTCTGAAAAGTGCGTTGACATCAGAAAGTGTCTGGAATCAAAATATCTTTGAATCACCATAAGACAGGACAACTTCTATGATGATGACCTACCTATTGAATGAGGAAAAGGATGTGGATGGTGACTAACTCAACTTCACTAAGGCCTTCAACACTGTTTCCCACAGCATTCTCCTGGAGAAACTGGCTGATCATGGATTGGATGGATATATGTCCTTCTGGCTAAAACACTGGATGGATTGAGAGGCCCAGAGAGTGGCGGTGAATACAGTTAAATCCAGTTGGTGTCTGGTCACAAGTCGTTTTCCCCAGAACTCAGTACTTCGAAAACTCTTGTTTATTATTTTCATCAATGATTTTAATGAGGAGATAGAGTGCACCCCTCAGCACATTTGCAGATGACACCAAGTTGGGCAATTGTGTTTATCCATTTGAGTGTAGAAAGAGTCTACAGAGGAACCTGGACAGGCTGAATTGACAGTCCAAGGCCAATTTTATGATCTTCCGCAAGGCCATGTGCTGGTTCCTGCACTTGGGCCACAACAGCCACATGCAACACTACAGGCTTGGGGAAGAGTGGCTGGAAAACTGACCAACAGAAAGGGATCTGGCAGTACAGACTGACAATTGACAGAATATGAGCCACAAGTGTGCAGCCAAGAAGGCCAACAGCATCCTTTCTTGCATCATGAATAGTGTGGCCAACAGGCCTAGGGAAAAGATCATACCCCTGTACTCAGCACTGGGGAGGCCATACCTCAAATACTGTGTTCAGTTTTGGGCATGTCAGTACAAGAAAGACATTGAGGTGATGGAGCAGGTCCAGAGAATGGCAGCTGGCTGGTGAAGGGCCTGGAAGAAAGGAAAGAAAGTCTGAAGAAAAGAAGGCTCAGGGGAGACCTTACCGCTCTCTATAACAGCCTGAAAGGAGGTTGTAAAGAGGTATGTGCTGGTATAGGACATGAGGAAATGGCCTCAAGTTGCATTAAAGGAGGTTTTTTCTTCACTGAAAGAACTGTCAAGCTGCCCAGGGAAGTGGTGTAATCACCATCCCTGGAATTATTTAAAAGATGTGTACATGTGGTGCTTAGGGACACGGTTTAGCAGTGTACTTGGTAGAGTTAGGTTAATGGTAGGACTTACTGGTCTTAAAAGTCTTTTCCAATCTGAATGAGTCTATGATTCTATGATAAAAAAAGGTCCTTCAAAAATGAAGCAGTGTCCCAAAATTCATCCTCAAAGTAGAAGGAAAAAATGGAGATATGAATTAAATGGGAAGATTTTACATCAAGCACTCTAGAAAACTTACATGGCTGTGATTCCTCCCTTACATGTTCTTTTGGAATATATTTTGATTAATACTTTGGATCGAACATATTCACTTTTTACATCCTGTGAAGTTCAGTGTGTCCTCTCAGACACAGTGAATTTATCTGGTTACAAACATTTAGCAGACTCTGTAGGACACCCAGAACTTTTGGAGTTTTACAGTTCCTTTGGCCTAGACTTTTTCTTTATTTACCATTGTCTTTTTTTGCTTCACCAGCTAAACAAATAAACAAAACCATAAAGAAAATAGAGACGTGTAAATTTTTGTCATGGGTCTAGTGAAGTTCTTGAGTTATTCTCCGTGCAAGAGAAGAAACAGCAATCTAAGGCAAAGAGGTATTTTGTGGTTAAAGCACAGGACTAGGAGTCAGGAGACAGGCTTCCTTCCTCAGTTGCCATGGATGTGCCATCTGATCACAAGCCTGGTTTCTGTATGTTGATACTCAGATTCAGCAATAGTTTAGATGGAAATAGAAAGCAGGCTCCTAATCTTGCTCTATTTTACTTGCCATTTTTGAAAAAGGGCATCTCCTTTGTTCCCATAGAATAGACTGTGATCCTCATAACTGTCCTCAAAGAGTTGTGAGGATAAAAAAAACATTTGGGATGACAAGTAAGTAGTTTATACTTAGACATTTATGTAAAGGATGCATCTGTGCATATATAATTTATAATGCATTCTATACAGGCCTGAGCAGATAATAAACATTATAGAATAAATGGCACTACATTTACCTCCTAATGATCTCTTCTACATTTGTTTATGAGTACCATGCCTGTTCTAGTCTTCTTTATTTTTTATTCAACTATACCAAAAAAACATACACTAAACTATAAGAAGTAGTTGTAATATATATTTCCCAGGTATTTCTGCAAGAAAAAACAAACGAACAACAACCACCAGCTGTAAACTGAGAAGTATTTTTTTGTGAATTTGTCTTTTTCTTCTCCATATTTCTTACTATTTGCTGGGGAACTTGTGACTTCACAAACTCTGTTGGACGCATCATCCTTTCCAGATATACTTAAAGGTCAGATGCCAATTTAAAAGGTCATATCAGCCAGAACAATCCTTCCCACACTGGGTTCATGGACAAAGCTGGAGTGGTAAAGGATCTGAGTAATACTATGGACTTGTATAAAGCAGCAGAATCAGATGTATGCAGTAATAGGAGTGGTGCATTTTCTTAGTTGCCTCCAAAAGGAAAGATAAATATTACAGCATTAAAATATAGTTTAGATGGGGGGTGTCGAGTTTTGGATTTATGTTTTTTTCTTGTCTTTTTTTTCAGAATGTTCCTATTTTCAGGAAGTCCTCTTCTATATTATTGAAAAGGAACCCTTCACAGGCATGTTTTCAAATCCCCCTGAAATTTAAATATTCTTGATATTAATTGCTGGTTACTTATTTATTTGGACTTAGATCAACAAGAAAAAATGTTACACAAATAGAAACCTAACTTACAAGGCATCTGTAGATAAAAGAACAAAAGTACCAATTTTTAAAATATCAAAAAGAACCCTAATAACTCAGCTTTGGTAATGAGAAACAGTTTCATTTTCACCCCCAGTGGTTTCTTGAAACACATCTATCCAAGAAAAAAAAAAAAAAAAAAAAAAGAGGATTGGTCAGATTCATGTGAACTTGTGTCATCAGTAAGAGCACGTTTCCGGCTTCAACAGCTCTCACACTCTTTACTAACAGCTCTTTCCCTTTTTTCCTGTCATGTTGACCAAATTATGCCATGGAGAAGTGGGCTTTCAGGTGGTCTCCACTGAAAATTCCAGCCTGTCAAAATTGGTGCAAACAATAGATAGATGAACTAGCAAATACTTTCAGGTTTATACTGAATTAAACCCTGTTGCCTTTTAACAGAAACAGGTAACTGCATTTCTCATAATTCTAAAAGTTTACAATATGGAGAAAAAAAAGAACTCAAAGAACTAGTAATCAATAGATAGTGCTTGTTCTTCCTTTTTCCAGAGAATACTGACTAGTAAACCTGATACACAAATGCCTGTTCCTCAAAGAACCTAGAACTAAGAGATCGGAGAATATGTTACATATAACTCCTTATATAGTGAAAGATCTAGCAACTCCTTCACATCTTCCATCTATAAATGTCTGCTCTTTAGAGGAATGCTTAGAATTTGTCTGGAAAAGGATGTATGCTTCAGGCTAAGAAAACTTATATTTTCACTTGCAATTATATTTTGAAATAGAGATGTTAGCACCCCGTGATCCTGACTCTTTCTTTAGCTAGCTATGGAAAAACTGAAATGTCAAAATGTCATTTAACCAGTGCACGGGCATAAAATCTGCTTCCTGAAACAGCAGATAGAGGAGATGGATAGCATAACAGGTATAGGCTCCTGCTCACTTTGGCTTTCCCAAACACAGAAATCTAGTTTGACTGCTGCTACTACCAGGACAGTTACCTGGGAATGCCATGCACCAACAGTCATCTCCACTCCCACCCGCTCCCTTTCCCTGGTGGTGCTTTCTCTATAGCAAAAGCAGGTCCAACCTCATGCCATCCTCTTGTTTGAATTGCCAGGATTCTGTTGTCTCTCCAGAACTGGCAAACTCTGACCTTACCATGAATCTCAGTCATCAGACACTTTACATTCAAATATTTCAATGTAACAGCTAATGACAGTTCATTAATGTTACAAAATCAAAATTATTTTTTAAATGTTATGATATTAAGATTTTTTAAGGAAATGAGGAAAATTATTCACTTTTACTCACATAGTCTCATTTTTGTAGCAACCAGGATGTTGTCAGCAAAATGCTTAATTTATTGTTTTAATTAAATTACATTATTTGGGGAGGAAATGCTTGCTGTCAAAAATCTTTCACTGTATTTTATTAATATACAAAGAAAACCTCTGGGTTCAATAAAACAAAACAAAAACAAAACAGAAAAAAACCCAAAGAAAAACAAAACAAACAAACAAGTAAAACCAACCAAAACAAAACAAAACAAAACAAGACAAGACAAAAAAAACCCCAAACCATCAAAGTCTAGCTTCCTCTATCTGAAAAAACAGCAAGCTCTGAAGTGGAAGATGATTTCTATTTAAAGCAAGACATTTATTATTTTTATTATTATTTTACCAAAGTGAGTCTAGTTTCTGCCTGTGTCAAGTATTGCCATCTGTATCAATGTGGTTTCTTTAATGCATTCATTTTACGTATTTGGGAAAGTGACAGCAATTCTTTTCATCTCAATTTTCTCTATTTTTATAGTGTTAATGAGAACTGTGATAGCTTCTATTGGAGAATGGATATTCCTATGCATTTCCAAAGAGAAAAGGAACCTGCCTTTCATTATAAGTGACCTCTGATGTTTTTGGTAGCCTGCACAGGAGTCAAAGGACTCCTGTATACATGTTCCTCTTGCTGTGCCTGTTGAGAAGAACAGTACAGTGCCAGTCATCCCAGCTCTCAGTAGCTTTACAATGCCATTGGCCCTGCAACTCTTTGCAATTTAAGGTGCTCTGCATCTGAGGTGAACTTCTGGAACCACACAGAAAATCTAGGAGAAATGGTATATGCCATCTGGGTGACTCCAAGCTGAGAAAGGTAAGGATTTTTGCTAAGGTGGGGAGTCAGTACTCTAGCCTTCACAGAAGACTGAAGAAGCAGAGCAGTATGACCTGAGATGCAGGCAGAGTTTGCCAGCTAAGACAACAGCTAAGCTCTTTCATTTCATCTTTGAACGTGCCTATGGGGTCCTAGCACATTACTAAAGCAAGTGAGGGCTGCCAGGGGTTGCTAACAAAGCAGAGCTTCTAAAACTGCAGATCCCCATGCAGTGGCACCCTTGCCACATGCCTAGAGACACCCCTGCCAAGCAGCTGATAATCCAGCCTCCAAACAAAGAGAACCAAGAGGACAGAAACACACAGCTTTGCAACCATGGGCAGAAAACTGGTGAAAGCAATCCAAGAATGATAATAATAAAACATCTGGAGCTCAAGCCTCAAGACAAGCTGCATGAAAAAAGGAAAGAAAAATAATTCCAACAGTGCACTAAATCTATACTGGAAGACAGATACCTAAAGATGCCAGAACTCCTACGGAGGCAGAGTAGCTGAAACCACTGTGTCACCACCTCCTCCTGGTGTGGTGTGTTATTCATTGTAAGGTATAGTTTGGTTTTCTTGTGCCTGTTCTGTGTAGTTTACCTGAGGGAAAAGAGGGATTTTTTTTTTTTGGTCTGCGAACAGTGGTATTGCAAAGGGAATTCTGAGAAGATTTATGTTGCTTTAAACCCTGTAGTTACTCTGAAACAAATAGCTTGTGATTAAGAGATCAGTTGCTAGCAATAGTGACAGATGTTGTTGGGGTTTGACTGGGTAAAGTGTACACTCTCTTTGAAGCAAAGTTTCCATTAAAATACACATCTAAGTGTATCTTCCCTTGAGGATTAGGTAATGTTTTTGCCTTCATTTATTTCCCATAAAGATCTGCCCAATAAATTATTTTTCCTTTACACCAGTTGAAAATGTTATGTTGATCAGGTAGTCTGTTTTTTTGAAGGGAAAAAGATTTTTCCCTGAGTAGTTTTGAAATACCATCCGGTATTTTCTACTGTTTAGCAACAGTGAGCCTACCACACTAATGAAAATATAAACTAAAGGGTTTGAACAAGTTTTAAAAGAATTCATTATTTCCTTTTTGAACATCTACTCCAAAAGCTAAAGGACTGGCATAAGTAATAGCTGTTTTATGCAGTTTGTGAAGAGTAGTTCAAAGTCACAGAAATCAATGGGAGGCTTTAGCAGGAGCTGGTTAAGTCCTTTGCTATATAATTCAGTATACTTCAGCCCTTATTCTTTGCATGGATTTCTAATTCTGCCTCTTCTTTTCTGTGTGTCCCTGAGTTCCTACAATGGCAGTCTTGGACTATGTTAAGATCAGAGAAGGAAAAAAAAACTAAAGTAAATCTCCAATGTAGGATTAAGTGAAAGGGGATTTTGTATTATAGAAAGACCTTAATTTCCCTGTTGTTCGTGTGTTGTATGGAAGATGTGAGACATATTTGGATTTGCCCTAGGCACTGAAAATTTCTGGACTTGTTACCTTGTTACAAGTCTGCCATAAAAAGTGATAGAAATAACTCTTGCCAGCTACATATAAGAGCCATGAAAGTTCTTTTATTAAAAACACATTAGGACTTAGTAGTGTAGTATTGCACAGAAATGAGTGTAACCCATGTTGATGATGCTAGATGAAAAGGAATTAGATCCTTAGGTCTCCTTAACTGCTCTTGTTTAATTGAAATTGAGTTTAAAACATTTCCTTTTCTAGAACTGCTAAAAAAATGTGGGTTTTTTTTTATTTAGTTCCTACCCAAAACTATGTGTTGTATCAATGCAAAGAATCAGCAGCCAGCAGAAGAGTAAATAAATTCTCACAGAAATGTATTTTTCTATATGATAATGCTGGTGACCAGCCATAGACAGAATCTAACCCACAGAAACTATGATGGTGTATCATACAGCATGAAATTGTACGGTAACTTTGTGGTGAGAGCACTAACTCTAAATTCTCTTGCTAATTTGTCATACAGGTTATGTTCCCTGCATTCCTTTTTCCTTCCAGTCATAATCATCATAACCCTGTAGCTCTTAATAATTCTGTGTGCCCCAGCAAGGCCTAACAGGAAACCTTGCAGTGTTATCAGGCCCATTGAAAATATAAGGGTAAATCACATTTAAAATACACCTTGTATAAAAGAAAATAGATTGAAACAGAAATATAACACAATACCTTTGAAGGCCAAAATGTATTATGTGTGCTGGAGAGCAAATCAACAACACGAAACTGTTCAAAAAATGCCATGTCTGTGTCCCTTTGAAATTCAGCAAGATGGTATCATTCCTGTTATTTCATCCCTGCTGATGAACATAGATCAATGGAAAGTTTTTACAGAAATATCCACCATGAGTTTTACTAATGTGACTTAACAACAACAGTAGAGTAGCCCTATGCTCTGTGATTGGTATCTGACTTCAAGTGCCAAAAGAAATACATAATTGACAGGACAGGCAAATACAGTGCATTTCAGTCAAGTCACAATGTAGGATTGATTTATTACAGAACACAGAAACAATGCCAGTTGTTGATGATCAGATCAGATTCATACTGGACACCTGAGGCCTTTGAATTTGTTTTCCTGTGCTAGAGAGCTCCTGTGGGGAGGAGGCATAAGTTATGACCTATGTCTGACTCAAAAAGGAAATGAAAAACTCTGTTTTGAGAGTTATAAAAGTATTTCTGTTTTGTAAGACAGAGAAATTTTGGTATTTGCCAAACAAAAGTCAAAGTTTGGCTTCCTTGAAACAAGCATGTAAGCAAATATGATTTGTTGACATATGAAAACAGCAAGAAAGTAATCAGGAAGACCTTGGCAGGAGGGTAATAAACTTTACTCAACTTCTACCAGCTTGGCTCTTGAGACTAAATATAAAATGGGAATGACTCTTTCGACAGGTCAAGCAGCTGTGGTGCTCTTTGCATGCCTTGCTGCCAACTAGTTCATTAAGTATAACTGCATTTGACTTAAAAGGGAGCTATTTGCTCTGAACTTTGATAACTGCAGGCAGTGTCACAAAGAAGCTTATAGCTTCTAGGACTAGAGTGGAGAGTGATGCATCCATGGAAAAACTTGAAATACCAGCTTGTGGAGAGAAAGCTGTACATAACCTGAAGAAATCCTTATAAGAGAGCCTTTTTAAAGATGTATTAAGACAAAATCCTCCATTCATCTCCACAGTGATCCTAGAGACACTGTGCTGATGAACCACAATCTTCCTCCCTATCTTCCTCCCTTGTTAGCACACCAGTCCTTGATACAGAAAGGTTAGGACAGGAAATGAGGAAGTACACAATACCCAGCTGAAATTAGATGGGAAATGTAGGTAGCAAAATGTGATTATCCAAAATGGAATTTTGCTGGAACACTTAATTTAATGGCTCAGTGTTAAAAGATATGAATATGAATTGTATCTTTTTGAACCCTGCTTTGTACACTTTGTCTAAAGACAACAGGCTTTACACAACAGTGTAAATACAGCGTATCATCATCACAGGCAAGGGGATCACTTTTAAGAGAGTATAAAACACTAATATTTTTCATAACAACTCTGTAAACATAGTCTTTCTAATGCCTTTTTGATACAGAAAAGACTTTTAAAAACAAGCTGCTACTTGTGCTTTGACTAAGTTTTCAGCCATGTCCAGAAAAAGTCTTTCTCTCCCTGAAGATAATGTACTACTAATGGCCAGATATGGGGCAGTCATGGGAAAGGACCAAAGACATGTAACAGGAATGACAGACTGACTAGGGAGTAAAGAACTTCTATCAAGGGGCATCACTGATACTTATTTTAGTTTGGGGATTGTCCCAGATAGAGGAAGTCATCAGGTTGTCTTGTTCAGTGTAACAGTGCATAATTCAAACTCATGAAAAGTACCTCTTGTCTTTAAGCACCACATACCATACACAGATGACAGATATCCTGTCCCTTACGCAAATACTTCCCACTACATACTTGCCAATCTTGGGAAGGTGGCTTTCAAACTTTCTCCCATGGTCCAGAAATCTAAGACCTAGTCAGGATTTGTTGGGTTTCGATCCCATTTTGCTTCTGGCCTTTAAACTGGAGAAGATAAAAGAGGGAACTTACAAATTTGGTAACTGTTTAGCCCCAGAACTCTAATGTGTTTATTCAGCTTTGTCTCAGAGAAGAGCCATGTAACTGACACTGTTTCCCTGAAAATTTTTTTCCCTTTGTGAGGCAATGTCCCAACCAAATGAGGATTAATTCCAGTTTTCTTGCAATAACTAGACAGATCATAGTACAGCAAATAAGACTGCAGTAGTAACTACGGAAATACTGGTCTGAGGCATTTGCCTCTACAGTCATAGTGGCACTAAGCAATACCTCCACAGTAGTTCAGACTTCTGGTGCATCCCTGGCAAGACTACTTCACAATTCATATTTCCAGACACTTTTTGTAGGAGCAAAGCAGAGATTTGCTGCTTATTTCCTGCTGTGCTTATGAATAGCTGCATATTCTGTTCTTCCCTCCTGTTTTGATCTAGGAAATATAATTTAAATTTCACTTGTATTCAAGTGAAAGTAATTTTAGTAGAGATAATCATAGATTAATAGCATCATTTGCCCAAATTCATTTGTTAATGACAGTAAACAAGCAGGAAACGTCTTCATTTTCTTATGGCTAAAGCTGTCCTGGCAGAACTGCAGTTCAATAAAGAATCTGGAGGATGTAATGCACAGACTGATCCGTGTGTCTTATTCTGTATGTTGAAAAAGCATAAACGTTATTGTAGTTCTCCAGAGAACATTCAGTGGCAATGGAAATCTTACCAATGCAAGCAATAGACACAGAAATGAGAAGTTCCCTGATTGTCATTTAGACTCAGTTCTGGTCTGTCCCTGGTTCTTTGGCTGCACTCCAAAGGATATATAAAGCAAATGTTGATATCACTGCAAAAGATACAAATGTCAGTTTGTGCTGTGCTAATGATTCTAATTTACTTTTTAAACTTTTTTTTAAACCAAAATTGTTTCCACAATATAAAAAAAAATAAAAATTGAAAGAATTAGAGATGGTAAAAGCCTACTGAAGCCTTCCTGCCTCCATTTGCAATAATCCATGTTGGTTTGGAACTGAATTTAAGTTCAAAAGAGATACACTTAACAATGTGGTTATATTAACTTACACACACACACCAAAAAACCATCCCAAAACCAAAACCAAACCAAACCAAACCAAACCAAAAATACAATAAGAACAACAACAAAACCTGCTTTAGGGCATTTCTATGTTTCCTTTGGAAACTGCAAGAAGTAAATTTTCTCTCACAATCAGCTGTGTCACATGTGGTCTTGTTTCATGTCATTTTCCTGAGCATTTCTCCGATTCCTTGTTTGCCTAATTTAGATGCCTTGAAACGTCAGTACTGACAGTATAGAAGACCACAAGAAATTTCTTGATTTTGTGACAGTAATTTGTTGATGTTGTGACAATATAATCCCTACTGTAGAGAAAGTAGATAATAGATAACAGTAGTATATTTGTAACAGAATCATGTGATTTATAGGGTATGTATTTGATCTCCAGGAAACTGTGACAAGCCTTTCATTGAAAAAGTAGCTATTTTTCCTGTCATGTGCTAGTATGTGGCTCTACATGTGTAGTTTGCTGAAGCAGAAGTTTACTGTATTTTTTTTTCCTTTTAACCATTACTTTAGGATTTTTACTGTTGTGGAGGTGTTTGGGTTTTTTTCTTTTTATCAGTGACTTCAGGATTTTCTCTATTGTAGCATACCTTACCAAGCACTTAGATTTCTTTATAGCTGGAAAAGTAGAACATTAGGCCAAAAGCTATCGTGGTAGAATGCTGCACACACAGAGAGGCTTCAGCTAAGCCTGTTGAGACAGAACAAGGAGCAATAGTTTTAACTAGAAGAGGGTACATTTAGACTCGATAAAAAGAAGGTGATTTTTATGATGAGGGTGGTGGAACACTGGAACAGGTTGCCCATAGAGGTGGTATAAGCCCCATCCCTCAAAATATTAATGGTCAAGTTGGACAGAGCTCTAAGCAACCTGATCTAGTTGAAGATGCCCCTGCTCAGTGCAGGGAGGATGGAATACATGACCTTTAAAAGTTCTTTCCAAACCTAAACTTTCTATGATTCTGTGAGTTCATTTTTCTGAATTGGATTAAAATTCTTTTGTTCTGCCATGCTGCCAGTGGTCCCATCATGGCCCCATACCTGTTGACATAAGTGGAATGCCCATTACTTACAGTGGCAGGTTACACCCTGCTCGTTCTTCTGTGCACTGTTCTTGCAAGTGCCTCACTGGCTCTACTGGGACAGCTTCTCTTGAGAGGTTATGTGTAAGGGCTTAAAATGTGGCCTCCAACAAATGCTCATACAATCATATGTGACGGAAGTGTGACATGAATGGTGCATATTGTGTATTCAAAACAGTAACAAAATTCTGATGTTTTTTTAGTGGAAACACGAAGAAATCAGAGCCCACCTATGCTCCCACTGCTTCTAGGCCATTGGGAGGGTGTAACTGTCATGTTTGCCATTTGATACAGCTAAGCAAGCTCACACAAGTGAGCTGACCATCAAAATTCCCTTGTCCCTGTTTTGCCGTTAGCACTGGTGACTTATGTCACAACTACAATAAAGGGAAGAGATCTTCACTAAAGTCAAGAGCCATAGTGCATGATGCTTACAGGAACTGGGGTTGACAGTTCAAGTACATCCATGTTCTTAATAATGCTAACAATTTTAGAAATAGTCAAAAGACCTACAAGTAAGAGTAAGAGAAGACGTGTTCCAGCTCCATATCTCTTAGTACTTGGCCATTCCCTGGACAATGTGATGTCACGCCAAAATGACCCAAGTAAGTAAGAGTCAATGAACCCTTGAATTTGCTCATTTCTTGTGATAATCAGAGTTCTCCTTCATGTATATATACTGAATGTATCTCCTAAGTTTGACTGATAAACATCAAGGCTCCTTCTTGCTTCTGAGGTGGCTATGACTGGTTCTCCCCCCGCCTTTTTTGTTGTATACAAATAAGCAATGGTCCACCTGGCTCTCAGGCAAAGTAAGCATCCTGCTGTTTTGAAATGAGGTTGTATGTCAGTATGTCAAACTGATTGGTTTGTATGTCAGCTACTTATTTCATCATTAAGAAAAGTATCAGTTAATACCAAACTCTTAAGCAAATGATAGTTTTAGTGTTCTGTAACTGGATCTTATCTGTGAAGGTACAAGATAAGTACAAAGCTTTGGCTAAAGTACTCTGTATTATTTATAAAGTGGAAAAACAACCTCTTTCTCCCACCACAAACATCAGTTATGCAACTCGTATGATAATAGAAAGCAAAAGGAATTCATTGCATCAGATGTTGAATATATCTGAGCATTGTGAAATATTCAATAATTTGAAAAACAGAATCAGAATAAAACACTCCTTATACTTTAAGGGAAAATAAACCTCAATAAATATAATTCTGTCTACTTTTGTACAGTGCTTGGTCCAGCCATGTCCACATATTCCAGGTGAGTCTATGATGATACCACATCAAAATGTTTCACATCTACTAAGAATATTCTCAGTAAATGTATAGAAGACGATGATGTCTCATCCCTGAAATATAGTACCTGTTCAATGTGTCATCAATAAAAGGTAGAGTCATTCTTTTTGGAAAGGGTTGTAGCACACACACAAACACCAGCAACAAAATGTTAGTCCTTAAATGGTAATTTTATAAAGACTGTCTTTTTTCCAGAAACATTACTGTCTTTTAACATAAAGAGAATTATTTATTCCAGGGATGTTTCAAAGTAGTGCAATGGCCTGGGCATTCTAGGTCACTTCCCTGACAGAAGTCTTCTGTACCTCCAACTAAGTGGTAGAGACAGAGTAGGAAAATTTCCACTTCATTTGTGTGGGCCTTAACTGTCCTTAAAGGTTTGAAACTTTTGCCTCCTAGACAAGACTAAGTAAGATGGTTTTCTGTTAGAGAAATAGTGAATAAATAAACAAGATAAATATTTGTCGTTATAAATGTGATCAAATGGATGATCTGCGGAACTGGTGAGATGAAAGCAGAGATTAAAACTGTCACTTCTCTAGAGAAAGTATCCCTCCAGAACACAAAACATATTAAACTTTATAGATGCTTTCAAGCAGGATTGTTATCTAGTTGTTGGATAATTGATTTCATCCAAAAACGTTCCAGACACCTAGGAGACACTGAGCAATCCGTGCACAACAGCTTCATCTCCATGTCTGAGAGTAAAGAGATTTTTATTTTATAGTTTCAACCTTGTTTTGAAAAACTTTCTCAAATGGACCTGCTTCTGTTTTCTAATTATGTTTTCATGTATATACTGGGCTTTTCCATTTGAATGCATCTGAGTTATAAAAGTCACAAACCTGGTGAATACTATGGTGAATATTTTCAGAGAGTTTGGGGACTTTTTTCATTATTTTTTCCTCTTTTTTCTCATGCAAGGTGTTAAGTCAATATTTAGCCATAAATCAAATATTTGGGGAAGCTATCAGCGCAATATATCACTGAGACTAATAGAAACTGCTGGGATTTATTGTAACTGTGGCAGAACAAATTCAGAGCTACTTGCTGAGTTTTGGCATTTATATACGTGGTTATTTTCTGATCTTATATTGTATATCTAGCAAACAGAAATACTCTTCCTAAGCTAAATTGACTAAAAAAAGAAAGCTTCTAACAGTTTCAAAACCTTGTTGTCTCAACAGAAACACCAAAAAAGAATCAATTTCTCACTGCATTAAAAAATACTGAATACTAGCATTTGATTTGATGACACTGAACTAGTACAATAAATGTGTTTATCTACATGTACATTGGTCGCTATGCAATAAAGTACATCACACTTGCCTTTACAGTATTGTGCTCTAATACTCATCAAATAGACAAAGAAAAAGATGTCCAACAGTGTATTTCATGAAAACTAGTGTTCTAAAGACTACAGGTAAATAGCATAACAGGTAAGATTGTTGTGTGCATGTCTCTTGCTGTTTCTTTTTACAGAGATTTATGACATGTTGCTTCACCATCAGTTAAGAGAGAAAATAAGTTTGATGATCAATTAGAGAAAAGTATTTATATATTTCCTAAAAAATGTTTATATTTCTCCTAAAACTATTGAGTAAGTGACCTCAGCTACGTGACCAAAGAGATTTGAGTGAGTCATGCAAGGGAAAGGAGTGATGTTTTTACATCCTTTGCTATACCTCAAAAGTAAAGACCTTCAGTGGTAAATTTAGACTGTAAGAAGCTTACTTTTTGCCTTGAAAATCTTCAGAAGTCTCATCTGAAGTAATTTCTTTTTTATAACAACAATAGAAATGCCACTTTTCTAGAATGAATGTCACATTTTTCCTGAAATTTTTGTTGACTCTTAACAATTAAAGACTTATTCCACCAGTACTTTTTAGAACAATAAAATCCACCACTCCAGCGGGTGAGAAATATTCCTTCTTGTCTGAGAAATGGAGATAACAAAGAAGACTTGTAAAAAATAACTGTTCTGTAGTACTTAAAAATTTAGAAGTCATTTAATTACATGACTTGCATGGCTCAGTTCTCACATATAGGTTGTATATTTTTGTAAAATAGGCTCTGTATTTTTGTAAGCTACCAGTCAGGTCTTCCAGGAATGGGTGTTTGTTTTTTAACTGGCTTTTGCTGTTTTCAGTTCTATTTCTGAGAAGAAATCTAAACCAAATGGTTGTAAAGTGCTTAGGTCTTAAGACTGACGTTTTGCCTAATGCCTCATTCTGCCCACTGCAATAGTCCTAAGGGATTATCACTACTACTGTCTTTATGTTTGTGAAGCAGCACAAGCCTTTATGTGACATTGGGCTAAGGGGCATCAACAAAGCAGAGAAAAAACAAGATTATTGATATTATTCTGTATTGTTAGACCTGATGACAATTGTTAAGAATCAAAGCGTGAGAATGTCAAACACAGAGTTTGAGACACAAAGTTAAGAACTTAAGTTGAAAAGTCAGTTGTTATGTCATTGGCATTTGGAATTATCAGACTGAAAGAAATGATAGAGTGATTCCTAATTCATGTTTGAAAGTGGGAAAAGAAACAGTCCATTATTTCTCATGCTTTCCCTCAACCTGAGCAAGACACGGGGTTGTTCAGTACTTGTCAGGTTTCTGCATATCTGTCAGTTCTACCAGGTTCAAAAAAAGGTGTATTTAAGCCAAACAACATACTACTCCAACCCATGCTTTCTTGATCTTAAAGTTTTTTGTTATCTTGCAGAAAAATACTCTTTATTACATAATGAAAACTGTTACTGCTATATTATAATAATTAACAATTTATCATTTGGCAGTACAGCTCATTGCTAATGCACTTGTTGTTGCTTAATGAATGCAATGGTACATCCTTAAGAAAAGCACTGAGCATTATTCTTATTAAAATTATGTCTGTGTGATTGCATTAAAGACAGCGGAATATACAGCTGAATATATGCTTCCCAACATAGTAACTGGAACAAAATCAGGCAGAAAATACATAAAATTATAAAAAACAATGATTGAAATGTAAATAATATAGGCTGCTGTTTATTGTAAATATGTTCATGGCAATATTATAACTATGACTTTGAGTCATAAACCTCAGAGCCTGAATGTCCTTAGATTTCACTGTGGTCAGAAATACTTCTTCATTTAGATCTGAAATACAACTTTTCTTTCAATATTAAGCAACTAAGTTTGCAGTATGGTTTAAGGTATTCAACAAGCAGGACTGATCTTCCTGAAATTCCTACTTACAACTGCAACTGCTTTCAGGGCCCTGCCACACAATCATTTAAAAAAACAATGTGGTGGATGCTCTTTTGATCTGAGTGCATAAAGGTAGAGTTTACAATGATGACAATGAGGTCACACTCACATTGGCTGGGTGGGCTCTATGTCTGTGTTAACATACACTGGGATGTGTTAGCTTAAACCAAACCTGAAAGTGGATGATTTCTTTCTCAACTGGTTTAGGACAGAAGAATAAAGGCAGCTTTTTTTGTCTTGTTCCAGCTAGAAACACAAGATATCTGCTACATGTAAGTCCACTGGCCTCTGGCAGGAAAGCAATGAATTTCAGATCTGTCCTCCAGAGGGTGACAAGATTTGTGCTAGCTTTTTCCTCTCCCATCCTCTGCATTTCTGTATTCCAACTACCATCAATGATCAAATCAGATGAAATTACCTACATGAGAGTCTCACCTGTAAATAAATATTTGTCTTCATTTTGGTTTAGTAAGGCAGAACTCCTCTTTCCTTCAAAAGAATGTTCATACTGCTATTGCACTACAAAATAAAGTACACAGACAACTGACATCAAAAAGTAGATGAAATATATATAGATGACATTAAATTAAACACTTTTTTTGCAATTAAAGATTCCAGTTTTTAGTTTTGAGTTATAGCACATAACAATTGGTATTGTTTTAGGGAAATTAAGCTAGCATTCAGCAGAGCTTGGGAGCTGTATTCCATTTTGAATTTACAATTCTGCTGTTTGAAGATGGGTTGAAGAAGAAAACTTTAGACATAAACAGTGGACCGTTTTGATGACTGGTATAAATCAACTCTTCTGAAGTCTGTGGAGTATGCTAATTTAAACAAATTTTGGTGTGTTTGTCACAATGTTTCTAAACCATAGTTTCTATGCAGATTTAGATGTAAATATATTTAATTGATATAGTAAACAATTTTAAAATTACTTATTTTCTTAGCATGTGTTGTTCTTCCTCTCTCATTTGTGTTTTTCTCTTTTTTCTTTAATATGTCTTCTTCTACACTTTGCAATGTGAATCATTTCAACTTGCATTGGGTTACTGTTGATACATATTATGTCAACTCTATCTGTTCTTTCATATGCTATGTATAGTCAATGCCCAGCTGATGCCTTTCCTCTATGATATGAAGACATAATTTTGTTAAGGGGCTTGGTGAAAGGGATGAATACAGTCCCAGCTCTGCAAAGAAGATAATCTTATACCACTAAGCCCAGTGCACTCAGTTAACTACTCATCAGCAGAACATTACATCCAAATACTTTGTGTTTTGTGCAGCACTGTCAGTAACTTGGGGTTTTTTGACAATAATCTCTGATTCTCTACACATGATGTATAGAGTATTGGTCACATCATTTCATTTTATGGGAAAGTGAAGTAATGTGCATCTCATAGAGATGTGTTCCTAGAATGGTTCCTGCCTAATTTTTTGTAGACAAACACCAGAAATTCTCTTTAATTGTACCGAACTTGTTCAGCCTCAGTACACAGGACTGCCAAGTGGACAGGTTACATAGTTGCAACTTATTCTAACCAGGAAGGTTAAACAAATGACATTTTGTAACAAGGTTGTTTTTTATTTTGACTATGTCAAAACTTGTCATTAACATCAGTCTTCTCATCCAGTGAACAGGTTTTACTGTGTTTCCTTCTATCATAAAGACAGCTGCAGTAAAACAGCAGGAGTAGCCTGGAGACAGGAGGTACTTTAACAATTTAGCAATAATATACATGCAAAATGCTAATGATATATTTGCCCATAGGTGCACACACACACAAGCACACACAAAAGTATAATGCATTCTTATTCTGAGTATTTGGTCAATATGGAACAAAATGGTTTTTTGCAAAGCTACTTACTTTCACACTCAAAAGAGACATTTTATAAGCAATGAAAAAAGTGTTATCTCCAGACAAGTAGAAATGTTATAGACATTTTATGAAATAAGGATAGAAACAGACATACGAGGTTCCTAACTCAATGTGATATACAAGATATATGGACCTACAGGAATACAGTTGGTGTTTTCAGTAGGTTCAATCCTGGTAAGACCCCAAGGACTATTAAATAATGAATAAAATGTCAGCAACAATGACTAGTTATTCATTCATGATGCTGTTTCTTACCATAAACTCAGAGTCCTTTCTGATTAAAAGATAGTAGATATTGGAATCTGATAATTTTTCATATTTTTAGTGCTTCTAGACTGTAGGCAGTTAAAAATGCCATTTGAGCTTTCTCTTTCCTATAGTAACATCTATTTCTGAATAAAGAGTGCATAATAGCAGGAAAATGTGTTTTTCCTTTTGCAAAATATTATTCAAAATAATATTTCAGTATCAATAGGAGATAAATCAATTCTTTCCGTTTCTTACATTTTGGACTACTGTTCACTTATATTTATGCTTTCACATTTAATTATATATATTTCTCAGTCCATTAGCTAGTAGCTGTAGAAACATAATGCTCAAACACAAAGTTTCCAGGAGCAAATCTTGCCTCTTATGTCATCAGCCAGCTTAACAAACTCAAAAATTTAAAGCTAGGACTTTAAGCTGAGGAAGGTAAAAATCCCAGAGTGTGTTTAGGAAGAATATGTTGTGTGACTATGAATTTTTTAGGTTTTTGTGAGTTTGTTAGATTTTCAAAAGAAACTGTGGTTCACTGTTTCTGTGATTACTATTAATAATAATTAATAATAATCATTTGAAGTTACAGAAGGAAGTGGAGGCATGCATTTACAGAATATGAGACAAGTGTGAACCCATTATTGTCCAGAGACCTAAACACTAAGTTTAGTTTCTTTATGGGAGTAAAATCCAACTTTAGAGACAATTTTAGAATTGGCCCTATTGTCAGCTGATGATAGGATCAGAGTTGCAACCCAGATCAGTAAGAAGTTTCCACAGCTCTTTTTATGTTAGATCATATATTATTTCTTGGATTTCTCTGACTTTTTCACTTACCTAGTGAGTCTATAGTAGGAAATGGTAAGAGGTAGAGAGAAGGGAATTATCTTCCATTGTATCTTTCTGTGCCTCTGGCTACAGATCTGATCTGCCCACAGAATCACAGAATCACACAGAATCACAGAGTGTTAAGGGTTGGAAGGGACCTTAAATGATCATCAAGTTTAACATCCCTGCCAGAGCAGGATCACCTAGAGCAGGTCACACACAAATGCATCTAGGTGGGTTTTAAATGTGTCCAGATAAGGAGATTCCACAACCCTTCTGGGCAGCCTATTCCATTGCTCCACGACTCTCCCAGGGAAAGCTTTTCCTTATGTTTCTGTGGAGCCTCTTATGTTCCAGCTTATACCCTTTGCCCCTTGTCCTACCATTGGACATAACAGAGAAGAGCCTGGCTCCATCCTCCTGGCATTCACCTTTAACATATTTATAAACATTAATAAGGTCACCCCTCAGTCTCCTCTTCTCCAAGTTAAAGAGACCCAGCTCGCTCAGCCTTTCATCATAAGGGAGATGCTTCACTCCCTTCATAATCTTTGTGGCTCTGAGCTGGACTCTTTCAAGTATTTCCTTGTCCTTCTTGAACTGAGGATCCCAGAACTGAACACAATCTTCCAGATGAGGTCTCACCAGGGCAGAGTAGAGGGGGAGGAGAACCTCTCTTGACCTACTAACCACCCCCCTTCTAATATACCCCAGAATGCCATTGGCCTTCTTGGCCACAAGGGCACATTACTGGCTCAGCCCATATTCACACATTATTAGTGATTCCTATATGAATACCTGTAACATCCAAAATGGGTTAGATATTACATGAACATAGGAGGACACTCCTCCCACCCTGACTATTAAAAAAACCCCAACAAAACAAACTACAAAAAAACACAAGATGCTTCATGATAGAATCATCACTAAATGTCAACTCCAGTGAGCAAGCAGTTTGGGTCATATACACAGAGTGGCTGGCTAAGAAAAAGGCAGAGAAGTGTGAAGCCACAGGCTTTTCTGGGAGTCAAGACGCCAATGAGTAAGAGTAGTCAGGGAGGAAATATGTATCACCATATCACCTGAGAGAAAGAAGGTCCAGCCATGAATATTACATGGCTGCCAGTGCTTCAGTGTCATTTTGTACATGTTCTTTTCATAGCTCAGTTTTCCCACTCCTTCAAAGTCAGTCCTTTTGTCTCCGTCAGAGGCTTTTGACTATAAAATGATAGCTAAAATCTGAGGATAAATGCATTCTTGACAGAAAAGGGCCTCCACTGCCTCTCAAAATATAGTTCTTCTCTCCTGATGGCACTAAATGAAGGTAGTCACTCTTCCCTGGTTTTTTTTTTCCCACCCTTAACTTCTGGTATCCTTCTTCCCTGCTCACACCCTCTTTCTCTCCATTGGAATCTCCTTCTGAGATGTTTCTTTCAGACCAGTAATACTGCAACAGACCTACCAGGACTGGAATAACTTAGAGGGGCAAGAATTGCATGAAACTCTTAAAAGACATATTTATTTCCTGAGGAGCTTTAATAAATAAGATCAGACTAATCTATAGTGACTTAAAAACACCAGAGAATATTTGAGACAACAGTAAAGAAAATAAGATCAAGAAGCCAAAGAGTAGAAAACCTACTGCTGCCATAGTCTTGTTACAGAAAAGCTTACCTGGCCTATAGTTTGAATATTGTTGCTAAATTAAGTCCCCATGAAAGGAAGTTTTTACAATTTGTCTTTTGCAATTGAGTAACTAAACACAAGAAATATACTACAGGTCATCTTAATGTATCATTGTTGTACTGGGTTTGATAGATTTAATTTTCTTCATAATTAAGCAGCCTGTATAGTGCTGTGTTTTAGACCAGTGATCAAAACAGTACTGATAACACACCAGTGTTTTATTCATTGCTCAGTGGGCCCTTGACACACCAGGGAGGGATGCAACACTCTGATCAAGGGGTGGACATGACCAGTTTAGACCATTGTGCATAGGTTATCCTATGAATACAAAATGTACCATAATCAAGAAAATCAAATAGGTTGGTATGGGGAATGATAGCAGAGGTACTAATATGGTGGGGCACAGTCTCCCATAACTTCCTCATGAGCAAGCTCAGGAATTGTGGTATAGAAAAATAGACAGTTGAATGGATTAAGAACTGGCTATACAATAGAGCCCAAAGAGTGGTGATCAATGGTGCCGAGTCTAGCTGGGGGCCTGTA